>JACEFZ010010525.1:0-75625 GCA_014155875.1 Cepaea nemoralis | reverse complement strand
TCCGAGGTTGCGACGCGTTGTCTGTACCAACGCCAGAAACATAACAACACGCAACCCTGAGTAATGTTAAACACGGCAGAGAGAACGCGGCGTCGTTACCGACGCCCGGATAGGTAGCCACGCACAGCAATTGAGTTCACCCCGTAAAACGTGCGGGGGACACCAGCTGACGTGAGCGTGTAAGCGTGTAAAGACGCCAGAACTGGCAGACGGGCTTAGATCGTTGAACGGACAGGTCGCAAGGGAATGCGAGTTGAGTTTGAATCTGCCTTGAGAGCTAGCCTGTACGACAGTGGGAGACTGGTTCAAAACGCTTGTATAGTTTGACTGTAAGTGAGATGTTTATTGCTTGCATGTATTATTATGTATTGTAGTGATATTGTTCATGCTGAAATGATTGCTATGGTTTGTCAGTGCGCGATGTTTGTGCGATAATAACTGCAGCGCGTCAATAAAAGGGTGTGAATAATACTTTCGGATATTCACTTCGTGTGATTTGATAGTTTGATATTACTTCACATTTGCCAGAAAACGAGCTACTTGTCTTGCTCTATGCAAGACTCTGACACCCCACTTCAACTCTTAGTTACAGTTGTGTCAGAGTCTTAGACTTGGCTCGTTACCCCTAACACATGTGAGACAAGTACAAGTACAACATGATTGGACTTGAGACACAACGACACGAAGTTCAATGGATTTATTTACCGATCACATGCAATACAATCTATTTTGGCATGTGATAATCATTACATTACATATATGGTACATCAATACACTTACAGAAAAACCACAGCTTACAGTCTATCTCACAAGATGCACAAGCACTCGACTTTCGGGCACAGAACTACACAAGCCTCTCTCTCTCTAGACGTCCTGTCCGGTCCGAGTCCCCCAAGCTGTCTGTCTGTTTCTCGCAACGCGCTTCCCTTTCTGTGGATTCGTTTCACGAGGCCTGCATGCGTCTTGCGCTGTCCTTGCCTGACCGCTGGCTATTGCGTTAGTCAGCAACCTGTCGGCAGGTGACTAATACTCGCCGGCGGGCGTAACGATGTCCCTGCATCTCAGCTGGGACTTATTCGCCTGGCGGGCGTAACGATGTTCTTGCATCTCATTCCAGATTCTGACACACTCCCCCGGGGCTTTTCATGAAAGATGTCATTTTTCATGTATACTCTATATACATAGCGGGTTAATATTTTAACCATGTCAGAATCGTTCCCTGTTTTTGTTATAACATTGGTATAGAAATACATAATAATACATATAATGGCATCGAAATACATAAGAAATGTAAGTTGTATTTTAAGACATGTGGTGTTCAATTTTTTACCACTTGCCAAGTTACATCCTCTCGATGGATGATTACCTAAGTTGCAATATTGACCCAGTCAGATCGGTAGCAACAGCTTTCCAAGAAAACTACCTCGCAACCTTAAAAAAAAAGTAATAATATGCTCTTTGTAAAAAAAAAAACATCTGGTAAGCCCGTAATACGACCTATTTATAAGCCGTATTCAACGTTGGAGTTCCGACCTCATTTGGCCATGAGCTCTTCCGTCGGTCTACAACGTCGGTAATTCTATACCATGCCCAGTTGATGCCTCCTTGGAGTAGTAACAATCTGGAAAACACCATGGCTATTTATATACAAAACATATTCAAATACATTTCAATTTATCCCCCTTTGGGTTTGTAATAATGTAATAACAATTAAATGAAAGGGACAAAATTTTTAAACAATATTAATTTAAAAATTTTACAATTATTCCTCTATTTCTCAGCGTCATCGCTTGATGCTTTTCCATACTAGCGAAAAAATGTCGATAGTATGAATAAGTTAATCAAGATATGATTCTAAGATTACACTAGATGAAACACTATTAACACACAATTCGTGTATTCGACATTGATGATTCTTAAACATTTTAGAAGCGTCATACGTTTTAAGGTTTGTTTGTCGTCTGCTAATTTTGGACTAAATTTCTAAATTATCGGAAGTACACATGAACAGCTGATGTTGAAAAATTCTATAACACACTTGTTCCGGTCTGATGTAGCAACTCGGAATGAAAACTGTTCTGATCGTTCATGTGTTGGATGTTTCGCTGGAAAACTTCTGGATTTCGTTGACTGCAGTGGTGTAAATGTCAAAGTTCAGTTCACTCTTTCACACATGGTTTTAAAATATCACTGGAAAGTTCCACTCACAGATACCACTGATAAATTGGATAGTTCGCTTGCGGTAAGTTCAGAGCGAATGTGGCACTGTTCTTGTTTCGTATTATATGTACAATTAATATTGTTCGCTTTCTACCCACATTACACAATTATTCAAAACACTTAATACCGTAATAATAAAATAAGAAAACTATATATAATGGGATTAAACCCTATCACATCAAATGGTAGACACACAGCTTTTTGTGGAAAAAAAAACTTCACTGATGGCTGTGTTATTCTGAGTGTTTTTGACACACTGCACTCAGACATTAGTGCTTACTGGGTCGGTCGGACAACGGGACAACAGATCGGCAATTGTTTTGGTTCTGCCTGCAATATGTCGAATTTCGAAGCTGTAATCTTGGAGTTTAAGAGACCAGCGTGCTATCATTTGGTTGGTAGGCTTTCCGGAAGTAAAAAATTTCAATGGACTATTGTCGGACTAAAACAATGAAATGACGTCCCAGAAGGAATCTGGAAAATTTTGTTATACCCTCAACTAGAGAAAGGGGCTTCCAACTGCGGTGTCGACCAAGAGCGTTCTCTAGGTTTTAATTTTCTAGAGAAATAATATACAGGATGTAGGATGTTCTCATGTTCCTGTAACAGAACTGCTCCAATCGCTACGGAGCTCGCGTCTGTGCATAATCTGAAAGGAATAAGAAAATTGGGCAATTTGAGAATGGGATTCTTTAAACTATTCTCAGAGAAATAAGATAAAACTTTCTGGAATGCAAATTTTAGGCATTGATTGTTTTCAATATTTCAGGTTGATCTTTCGTTAGTAGGTAGTAAATTTTCAGTCAGTTCAGCAAAATCAGGTATGAACTGTCTATAATAAGTTAGTAATCCTAACACACTTCTGACTTGCTTTTTCGTAGTCGGAAGTGAGAGTTTCAGTATTTTGGACACGATGTTATCGTCTGTCGTGACAAAGCCATTAGAAATTTTTTACCCCAAGAAGGATATTTCCTGATAGGCTATGTCTACTTTTGTCGGCTTTACCGTCAGTCCGTGCTGTCTGATCCGTTTTAAATGTCTGCTGTAATGTCTTTTTATGGTCTGTCATTGTCTTTGTGTGAACACAAATGTCGTCCATGTAACAGATAATGTTTGGTATGTCCACTAGTAAAAGTCGTGTCATACGTACGAATGTCGCTGGGGCATTGACAAGCCCAAAAGGAAGTTTGCACCATTCGTACAGTCCCCAAGGTGTGGGAAATGCGTCAGATGTCTGCTCTGTTCGTCTACCGTTATTTGCCAGTAACCCTTTTGTCATGTCTACCTTCGTAAAGAACCTAGAGTCTGTCAGTTCTGTCAGTAGATCTTCAGAGTTAGAAATTGGTTAGATCAAGAAGCGTTATTTTGTTTAATTTCCTATAGTCGATACAGAGTCTTATCGTATTGTCCTTTTTGCGTACCATGACCATTGGAGATGAGAAATGTGATTGGGATCGTCTAATGATGTTGTTTTTCTCTAAACTAATGATTTCCTGATGTAAGGTTTTTGTAATGCACTGGAATGGTGTAAGGTCTGCATCTTATGGGGTGTGTTTTAAGTGAGTGTGATGTGATGCTGTACTAATTCTGTTTGTCCTGGATTGTTGGAGAAGATGGTGTTGTATTGTTGTATGAGATGTTTGCAGCTGTCTGTTTCTGCTTGAGTCAAGTTTGGGTTTTTTTTGATTTCTTTCAAGCAGTTCGTGGTCTACTGCAGGTGTTGGAATTTTGTCACTATCTTCGTCATCTTCATGGTCTATTATTACTGTACAAGCTATTTTATCGTCTTGTTCGGTATCTCTGTTGTAATAAGGTCTTAGCATATTAATGTGGAATATTTTGTGTTTGTCTTTTATTTTAATCTCGTAGTCTACAGGTGAAATCTGTCTTATAACTTTAAAAGGTCCTTGCCAAGACTCAGTAATAAGTGTCTGTCACTAGGTAAGAGAAGAAGTACGTCCTGTCCAGGTGTCAATGTTATTGACCTGTTACCTTTGTCTGCATATTGTCTATATGTAGCACCAGAAATTTTAGTGCTTCTTTTGCAATTATACAAGATTTGATGATTTTTTCATGCAATGATGTAACGTATACGTATGATGATATGGGTTTAAGTAATGGAGTGGCTTCAGTTAACATTTGATGATAGATAGTCAATGGGCCACGTGGTTTTGGGACCATAGATAAGTTCAAAAGGAGAGAACCCCGTACTAGAATGTGGAACTTCGAAATAAGCAAAAAGTATAGCAGGCAAATACACGTCCCAGTTGTTGGGGGGTTCTTGCGTGATTTAGCAAGCATATGCTTTAAATCACCGTTAAATTTTTCTATGTTTCCCCTTGAGTGAGGGATGGTAGGGAGAATTGAAAAATTGCTTCACCCCTAACATTTTTGGGGAAAGCTTTAGTAGATGCGGCAATGAACTGACTTCCCCTATCTGATTGGATAGTGTCTGGAAATCCTATCCTTGAAAATATATGGAAGAAAACTTCCATTATATCATTGGCAGTTATGTTCTTTAGCGGAATCGCTTCAGGCCAGCGGCTACATAGATCAATGATGGTAATAATATATTTATTCCCTCTGGTTTTTACCTGATTAAAAGGGCCCACTATGTCGACAGATATTTTTTCAAAAAGTCGACTGGCTAAGTCAGTGATTTGTAACTTTGCCTGTGGGTGTTTACCCTTTTTTTACCAGTTTTTGGCAGATGTCACAACTTCTGCAATATGCTTAATGTCATTGCAGAATTTGGGCCAATAAAAATGTGATAGTACTCTTGATCTGGTCTTAGAGTCAGGGATCAACTCCTGCATGAAGCCATGGATATGGTCAAGGGTCATAGACTTAGAAGAGGCAGGTCCTGTATGGCACAGCCAGAAATTTATATCAGCCCAAATTTTTTGACATAGAGAACACCAATCATGAAAAAGAGTGGGTAAAAGAACTGGAAGACATACTGGACTGGCAAAATGTTATACGAGGGGAAGTCAATAACTAAGTCAAAATAGGCTGTAGTCTAATCAGTCTTCCCAAAACCCCCAGCATAGAACTGTCCGGACGGCAAGGTGCCAGTGAGTGATTATTATTGTTAAGCCGGTTTACATTTTTAATTTTTCACATTCGTCAGCATTACACACAATAATTTATTTTTGACGAATTTTAAAAAAATAGAAAAAAAGTGCTTTCACCATTCCTAAAGCTCACAGAATATCCTTTACAGGATGCTGCAAACAACACAGTATTTATTATCTGTTTGCAATCTATTAGATTTTGGTAATTTTACTTTCATTAGTTTGCGATTGATTTCTGAATGACAGATGCCTATACCATTAAATTACGTGCAAAGTCGTCTGCACTGATTTTCAACCTTTGGCCTGTATGTGAGAGATTTAGCTAACCTCAAAGCTGCGGACGCCAACTTTGATCGTTATATTTGGGACATAAGAGAGCATTCTAGCTCTTAAACTCCCGGGTACGCTGTTTATGAGATAGTGGGGTTTGTTTCCCACACACAAAGATTCGGATTTTTGAAGTTCACCATGACATTGACAGCAATGGCAAACTTTTTTTCTCACATATCCTTAGTTAGTTAGTTAGTCGACAGATCATCCTCATTGCACATCGAACCATTCAGTCCATAAGTGCTCGGATCCCCTCCTCAGCAAATCCCGCAGCGTGTAGCGGCTAACGACGCCAGTTCTGTGTTGGTTTATCAATCTTCTTTGGCTTCCTGCGTAGTGTTCTTGTTTGGCCACCCCTCTTTTAATTTGCTGCTCTCGCAGTCTGGCCATTGTTGTAGATTCACAGTCATCACTTGGTTCTCGCAAAAGTCTACTTCTCGTAGAGCATTCAGAATGTCAGCCTGGTCCATGGCGCGTCCGCCCTCCACAGTAGCCTCACCTGCGAGCTTGTCAGCCCGCTCATTTCCTTGTACTCCCGCATGCCCTGGCACGAAGATGAAACTAATCTTTGCCAGCCGAGACCGCTCCAGAGGCAGCAACCATTCTCTTCGGATCGACCCCTCCTCTATCCTCTTGATCATGTTCATTGAGTCGCTAAGGAAACAATGCCCTAGTGAATGTCTGTGTCTCGAGCCATGTTATTGCTTTACTTACTGCCATGACTTCCATGGTCAGGCTACTTGTGGTTTCAGTGAAAGCACCAGAGTCCTCCTTCACAATTCTCCCTCCGGCCCGAGCTGTAAAGGCCCATGAGCTTCTCACATGTCGGACGACCGACCCATCTGTGTAGATGACCGCGTCACCGTCTAGCGAATTCTCGAAAATCAACGCTTGTACTTCAGCCTCCACAGCAGCCGGATTTTCTTGTCTGCATTTTCTATCTAGTTGGATGCAAACTGAAAAGGATGTGCAGAAGTCTGTTGGCACTTGCACCCACTCCTCGCCAGGTTCTAAGTCCTCAAGTGAACACACCTGTTGAAGAATGTCTTCGGCTTGACCCATCCACGACCGTCCTCTTTTTAACCTGCTGCCCTTCACCTTCCTAATTTCACTATGCAGTGGATGTTGTGTGTTTGCGTTAACTCTGAGGTAGGCGCGTGCCCTGCAAACTTGTATTCTCTCTTCAATGGTTGGAAAATCAAGAAGGTAGCGCATCGCCCTGCATGCTGTATCTCTTGTACATCCAAGAATAATGCGCATAGCTTCATTCTGTATCCTTTCCATCCTTTCTATCTGCTTACTGGCTGAGAGTCAGGATTGCCATTGCATACTCCAAAACAGACATGACCAGCCCCTCGTACAGAAGACATAGATGGCGCTGCTCACAGTTTGCTGCCGCCATCACCCGCATCGCATGCCAAACCCCGCTTGGCCTTTGTTATCACCTGGTCTATGTGCTACATTATAAGCAAGGCTTCGATCAAACCGTATCCCCAGGTAATTCATTGCCTGCGTTCTTTCCACCGTCTCTGAACACAGCATTACAGTTGGTGTTGGATTGTTGACAATATGATTATTCAACGAGAACCAAGTCACTGTTGCCTTTGTTGGGTTGACCATTGCCCCAGCTTCATCACACCAAGTACTTATGCGATTGAGTTCGGTTTGTAGTTCCACAGCAACCTCTCTCTATCCTTACCCTGACGATACACTAAAACATCATCGGCATATGACAATGTCCTGCCAGGTCCAGTGATCTGCTCACTGGTGATTCTCACTGTGTAGGCGTTGAACAGTACCGGAGATAATGGTGATCCCTGTGGTAGGCCAGGATATATTGTTGTTGGTTCCGAAGTCCAACTGCCACATCTAAAACTACTTTCCGTTGGAAGAGGGCTGCAGCGATCCAACTAAGGAGGAATGGACTTACTTTAGTTCAAGAAGCTGAAAGCATTAAAAAATCCAATGGTACTCTGTTGTATGCGTCCTCAAAATCAATCGCTGCAGCAAAGGTTTCAATGCCTGAGTGGAAACCTTCATAAACATCATGGGCAAAGACTGCTGCATTGGTCCAGGTTTCTCTTTTTGGATGTTACCCACCCAGGGTAGGTGGGAAAACACCTTGCCTCTCTAGCTGGCTTGATATTTTCCTGGCAGTTACCTTCTCCAGCAGCTTGCCTATTGTATTCTGCATGGTTATTAATTCGATATCCCTGAATTTTTTTGTGGTCTTTGTCAGGTTTCGGCAAGGGAATCAGATAGCTGTGTAACCACTCCTTCTTGATGCTAGCACTCTCTATACTATTGTTGTACATGTCTGCTAATTTCTCTAGCTCATTGTCGTACACCTATTGAAGTCGTGTATCTTATGCCATCAGGCCCTGGAGCGCTGTTTTTTTAATCGTCGAAGTACAGTCCTTGATTTCTTTCATTGTCACTGTGTCTTCATCCTAAGTTTTCTGGACCTTGCACCTGTCTGAGGTGACCTCCTTGGCCAGATTTCGGCCTCCCATGTCTGTCTGGTTCCTCCTGCTCTAGATAGCGTTCAAAGAGGGCTTTGCCCTTGTCCTCGTCAGTCCTCTGCCAGATGAGGTCAGCACCTTGGAAGTCAGAAATGCTCTTATTCTTGACTATACCACTCATGCTTTTATGTAGTTGCCGAACAATTTCAGTGACTTGTCTGTGCTTACCCTTTGACACACCTCTGCCCATTTTTCGCTTTTAACCACCTTGACCAGTTTTTTTTATAAGCTTACTTTTGTGTGCATCTTCTCTTTCTAAGTGCATGCAGGGACTAGGACGACCAGCTCTGTTCTTCTTGGCATTTTGCCATCCCTTACAGCACTACGCTTATCCACCCCAAAGGGTTCTACACCTCGAAATTCCACCAAGGTGGAATTACAGGACAATGCAGTCAACACCAGCATTTTTCAGTTGTGTTGATGTCTTAGCAAGATTTACGTTCAGTAGTTTTCCATTGCTTTCTAAACGACCAGCTCACATATCTCCATAAGTAACCAAAGTGAAGCGATCCGCTGCCGAATTCGCGCAGTTTTGTCATACATGATTTGAGTATACATACGGGATTACAAACCCCGTCCTTAATTAAATACTAAGCCAGGGAGACCGGCGTGGCACTCTGACTAAACATAAAAGGCCCAGAAAATTAACCTGGAGTGGGAATGGTCGCAAAGTCCTGCAAAAGACATGAAATTTTTAAAATTCAAATGATGATGATAATCAAAAAACCATACGCATAACTGCACATTCACATTGTATTGACTATTATTTCAATTAGTTATTTTTTAATGATTTATTGATTAAATATTGTGATCCGGACGGTTGTGTTGTCGAGTAAAAAACTTCCCTGCTACGGTTATTAAAAAATTTAAAAATACGCTAAATGTATAAAACATAATTCCACTATTTACGTGACCTAAAGTTAAACAAATAAAACTGACTGCTCAGAAACGGAGGCTTAACTGTAGCTCAAGATGTCGTGAACGTGATGTCATAAATGCTGAGATCTCCACGTCAAACAGCGGCCAGTTTTCACTGATAACATAACGGCCAATGTAGTTTTCTACGAAGCCAGTCACGTGACACCACGCTATAATCATTCAATAAGGCGACGTCTCCCCATAGTTGTCATTCTATATTTTTTTTACATCCAGATCTAGATGTTTTTGCCGGCGTCTAGATGTCGTTGTCTGACGTCTGGATGCTAGATGTAATTGTAGATTCAAAACAATGTTTTCCCGTGATGAATTTGAATAACGAAGACACAAATAGATTGCACGATTTATTGCCTGGCATATTTCGCTGCATCTCGTCAGGTACATACTGCAGAACTCACACAACTTACGTGAATTAATTAGATAAATCCTTCAACCTGAAATATACACATGTTCGCACAGTAATGTCGATTGTCTACCACGGTAATTTTAAACTGACTAACATGTCTTTCTGCTTACACAAGGACGGCTTACGGAGGTTGATTAGTATGGCTTCAGCAAACTTTAACAATCGACTACTTTGTGTGTTGAACAACACACGGAAGGCACTGTCTCTTTCAACCACGTGAGCAGTCTCGAGCACATGTCTCCCGACCGAAGAAGCCAGATTTTTCCGGTGTGTCGGCCTGCCTAGGCTACCATCTTCTGTGTGTAGTATCTTTGTCCAACCAATTCGGAATATGTTCCGAAACCCTGCAATGTAACTGTCGCTCAGTTCTGCCTATGTAGATGGCCTCGCATCTGCATGTAATTGGTAAATACAATTTGATTGGCGTACAAGCTACAGGTTCTTTACTGCTGGGACTGGGATCGGTGTGTTTCGGTACCTGATGACTAGAGCTGCAGCACAGAATGTTCGCTCGACTGCTGTGGTGAGCCGGTCCGCAGACGTTGCATTACGTCATCTCCTCGGAAGGTTAGCTGGATGAATATCTTGAGTTTAGGGACTGTAGTTACTTCTGATTTCCGGTTTGGGCTGTTGGCAGTGGCGCTTTATAAATCCTGTAGAGTACCCATTCAGGTTTAAGGCATTCTTCAGAGTTTTAAATTCCTCTGTCAGTGTGTCCTGGGTGCATATCTTCCTAGCACGGTCAAACAGGGTCCGTACTAAGCCCCGTTTGTACTGGACAGGTGCGAAGCTCTGAAAATTTAAGTATTGGCCAGTCCATGTTTCTTTGCGGTACACCGATCTTTGAATTGTGCCGTCTGCTCTACGTCTCATTAGGATATCTAGAAACGGCAACGCTTCGTTGTGTTCGTGTTCCATAGATAAAGAGATGTTTTTATGTGTCTCGTTCATTGTGGCCTGGAACGACGTTGCTTGTAGCTCGTCTGTGGTGATAATTAGTATATCGTCCACGTAACGACGGTAAAAGGCCAAGTTATTGATTTCTGAGGATCTCTTTTCTTCTAAGTGTGCCATGAAGATGTCCGCTAGAATAGGTCCAAGTGGGCTGCCCATGGCCACTTTTAATTTTAATTTTAAAATATTTTAATTTATTAATAACCGTAGCAGGCAGAGTTTTTCCCTCGACAACACAACCGTCCGGATCACAATATTTAATCAATAAATCATTAATAAATAACTAATAGTGAAATAATAGTCAATACAATGTGAATGTTCAGTATGATGCGTATGGTTAATGATTATCATCATCATTTGAATTTTAAAATTTCATGTCTTTTGCAGGACGTTGCGACCATTCCCACTCCAGGTTAATTTTCTGGGCCATTTTATGTTTAGTCAGAGTGCCACGCCGGTCTCCCTGGCTTAGTATTTAAGTTAAGGACGTGGTTTGTAATCCCGTATGTATACTCAAATCATGTATGACACAACTGCGCGAAATTCGGCAGCGGATCGCTTCACTTTGGTTACTTATGGAGATATGTGAGCTGGTCGTTTAGAAAGCAATGGCAAACTACTGAACGTAAAACTTGCTAAGACATCAACAGCAACTGAAAAATTCTGGTGTTGACTGCATTGTCCTGTAATTTCACCTTGGTGGAATTTCGAGGTGTAGAAGCCTTGGGTGGATAAGCATAGTGCTGTAAGGAGATGGCAAAATGCCAAGAAGAACAGAGCTGGTCATCCTAGTCCCTGCATGCACTTAGAAAGAGAGATGCACACAAAAGTAAGCTATTTAAAAAAACTGGTCAAGGTGGTTAAAAGCGAAAAATGGGCAGAGGTGTGTCAAAGGGTAAGCACAGACAAGTCACTGAAATTGTTCGGCAACTACATAAAAGCATGAGTGGTATAGTCAAGAATAAGAGCATTTCTGACTTCCAAGGTGCTGACCTCATCTGGCAGAGGACTGACGAGGACAAGGGCAAAGCCCTCTTTGAACGCTATCTAGAGCAGAGCAACCAGACAGACATGGGAGGCCGAAATCTTGCCAAGGAGGTCACCTCAGACAGGTGCAAGGTCCAGAACACTTCGGATGAAGACACAGTGACAGTGAAAGAAATCAAGGCTGTACTTCGACGATTAAAAAACAGCGCTCCAGGGCCTGATGGCATAAGATACAGACGACATCAATAGGTGTACCGACAATGAGCTAGAGAAATTAGCAGACATGTACAACAACAGTATAGAGAGTGCCAGCATCAAGAAGGAGTGGTTACACAGCTATCTGATTCCCTTGCCGAAACCTGACAAAGACCACAAAAAAATTCAGGGATATCGAATTATAACCATGCAGAATACAATAGGCAAGCTGCTGGAGAAGGTAACTGCCAGGAAAATATCAAGCCAGCTAGAGAGGCAAGGTGTTTTCCCACCTACCCTGGGTGGGTACAGTCCAAAAAGAGAAACCTGGACCAATGCAGCAGTCTTTGCCCATGATGTTTATGAAGGTTTCCACTCAGGCATTGAAACCTTTGCTGCAGCGATTGATCTTGAGGACGCATACAACAGAGTACCATTGGATTTTTTAATGCTTCAGCTTCTTGAACTAAAAGTAAGTCCATTCCTCCTTAGTTGGATCGCTGCAGCCCTCTTCCAACGGAAAGTAGTTTTTAGATGTGGCAGTTGGACTTCGGAACCAACAACAATATATCCTGGCCTACCACAGGGATCACCATTATCTCCGGTACTGTTCAACGCCTACACAGTGAGAATCACCAGTGAGCAGATCACTGGACCTGGCAGGACATTGTCATATGCCGATGATGTTTTAGTGTATCGTCAGGGTAAGGATAGAGAGCAGGTTGCTGTGGAACTACAAACCGAACTCAATCGCATAAGTACTTGGTGTGATGAAGCTGGGGCAATGGTCAACCCAACAAAGGCAACAGTGACTTGGTTCTCGTTGAATAATCATATTGTCAACACTCCAACACCAACTGTAATGCTGTGTTCAGAGACGGTGGAAAGAACGCAGGCAATGAATTACCTGGGGATACGGTTTGATCGAAGCCTTGCTTATAATGAGCACATAGACCAGGTGATAACAAAGGCCAAGCGGGGTTTGGCTGCGATGCGGGTGATGGCGGCAGCAAACTGTGAGCAGCGCCATCTATGTCTTCTGTACGAGGGGCTGGTCATGTCTGTTTTGGAGTATGCAATGGCAATCCTGACTCTCAGCCAGTAAGCAGATAGAAAGGATGGAAAGGATACAGAATGAAGCTATGCGCATTATTCTTGGATGTACAAGAGATACAGCATGCAGGGCGATGCGCTACCTTCTTGATTTTCCAACCATTGAAGAGAGAATACAAGTTTGCAGGGCACGCGCCTACCTCAGAGTTAACGCAAACACACAACATCCACTGCATAGTGAAATTATGAAGGTGAAGGGCAGCAGGTTAAAAAGAGGACGGTCGTGGATGGGTCAAGCCGAAGACATTCTTCAACAGGTGTGTTCACTTGAGGACTTAGAACCTGGCGAGGAGTGGGTGCAAGTGCCAACAGATTTCTGCACATCCTTTTCAGTTTGCATCCAACTAGATAGAAAATGCAGACAAGAAAATCCGGCTGCTGTGGAGGCTGAAGTACAAGCGTTGATATTCGAGAATTCGCTAGACGGTGATGCGGTCATCTACACAGATGGGTCGGTCGTCCGACATGTGAGAAGCTCATGGGCCTTTACAGCTCGGGCCGGAGGGAGAATTGTGAAGGAGGACTCTGGTGCTTTCACTGAAACCACAAGTAGCCTGACCATGGAAGTCATGGCAGTAAGTAAAGCAATAACATGGCTCGAGACACAGACATTCACTAGGGCATGTTTCCTTAGCGACTCAATGAACATGATCAAGAGGATAGAGGAGGGGTCGATCCGAAGAGAATGGTTGCTGCCTCTGGAGCGGTCTCGGCTGGCAAAGATTAGTTTCATCTTCGTGCCAGGGCATGCGGGAGTACAAGGAAATGAGCGGGCTGACAAGCTCGCAGGTGAGGCTACTGTGGAGGGCGGACGCGCCATGGACCAGGCTGACATTCTGAATGCTCTACGAGAAGTAAGACTTTTGCGTGAACCAAGTGATGACTGTGAATCTACAACCATGGCCAGACTGCGAGAGCAAATTAAAAGAGGGGTGGCCAAACAAGAACACTACGCAGGAAGCCAAAGAAGATTGATAAACCAACACAGAACTGGCATCGCTAGCCGCTACACGCTGCGGGATTTGCTGAGGAGGGAATCCGAGCACTTATGGACTGAATGGTTCGATGTGCAATGAGGATGATCTGTTAACTAACTAACTAACTAAGAATATGTGAAGAAAAAAAAGTTTGCCATTGCTGTCAATGTTCAATGGTGAACTTCAAAGTCCGAATCTTTGTGTGTGGGAAACAACCACACTATCTCATAATCAGCGTACCGCAGTTTAAGAGCTAGAATGCTCTCTTATGTCCCACTATATAACGATCAAAGTTGGCGTCCGCAGCTTTGAGGTTAGCTAAATCTCCTCACATAACAGCCAAAGGTTGAAAATCAGTGCCAGACGACTTTGCACGTAATTTAAGGTATAGGCATCTGTCATTCAGAAATCAATCGCAACTAATGAAAGTAAAATTACCTAAATCTAATAGATTGCAAACAGATAATTAATACTGTGTTGTTTGCAGCATCCTGTAAAGGATATTCTGTGAGCTTTAGGAATGGTGAAAGCACTTTTTTTCTATTTTTTTAAATTCGTCAACAATAAATTATTGTGTGTAATGCTGACGAATGTGCAAAATCAAAATGTAAACCGGCTTAACAATAATAATCACTCACTGGCACCTTGCCGTCCGGACAGTTCTATGCTGCGGGTTTGGGAAGACTGATTAGACTACAGCCATATGTGACTTAGTTATTGACTTCCCCTCGTATAACATTTTGCCAGTCAGTATGTCTTCCAGTTCTTTTACCCACTCTTTTTCATGATTGGTGTTCTCTATGTCAAACAATTGGCTGATATAAATTTCTGGCTGTGCCATACAGGACCTGCCTCTTCTAAGTCTATGACCCTTGACCATATCCATGGCTTCATGTAGGAGTTGATCCCTGTCTGCAGTGACTCTCAGGTACTGTTTGGCTTGAAGGATCCTGTGCCTGTTCGCCGTTGTTGGTAGCGCCAGGATATGCCTCATGCATATAATTGGTGTGACCTCTGTGCACACCAGTATCACCCACATGGCTGCATTCTGTATGCGCTCCAACCTTTCAAGCGAGCTCTTTGATACTGTCAGCAGCCCCAAACCATACTCAATGACAGAAATTATTAACTGCTGAAAGAGTCTGTAAAGCATCCTCTGATCTACCCCGGTTGCTGCCATAGTCCTCAGTGCATTAAGTCCCTTTCCAGCCTTCACCACTAAAGCCTCCATATGATTCTTAAAAGCCAGATATCTGTCGGAGGTAATTCCCAAGTTATCAGTTGGGGTATCTTCATTGCACTCCGGACATGTCCATAGGTGCTCAGATCCTCCCCCCCCTTCCCCCAGCATAAACATCAGCGTCCGGTGGCTAATAGTGCCAGTTCTGTGTTGGTTGACGAGGCGCTTTGTTTTCCCGATGTACCTCTCGTGTTTGGCTGTGCCGATTCTTACTCCCAGGTCTTTCATCCTGGACAGCGATGTGGAATCACTGACGTCAAAGCCCTCTGTTCTCGCCATATCTTTGAGGACGTTAATAACATCGGCATGATCCATGGGCTGGCCATCAACAGGGGGTGCAGAGCCAGCCAGTTTGTCAGCTCGTTCATTTCCCTCGACTCCCGCATGTCCCGGGATGAAGATGAAGGTGACTTTACGCACAACAGACTTCCGCAGTGACTCAGTCCACTGTCTATGTACAGATCCAGCTTCGACCTTCTGAATCATGCTCATTGAATCACTTAGTACACACACGTTGGTATAATGCTGTGATTCCAGCCATATGAAAGCTTGTGTAACTGCCATCACCTCCATCGTCACGCTGCTCGTGGTCACAGAGTGGGCACCACTGGATTCTTGAACGGTTCAGCCCACTGTACGGGCTGTAAATGCCCACGCACTTCTCTGCTGCTTTACAACAGATCCATCTGTATAGAAGAGCACTTCGGGGCTATCTGAGTGTTCATAGATGAGCGCGTTAACCTCAGCATTGACAGCGGCATGGTTCTGCTTTCTGCACCGTCTGTCGAGTGTGATAATGCAGGAGAAAGTGCATTTAAAAAGCTGAGGCACCCGGCACCCATTCCTTCCCGGGGTTGATACTGGTAAGACTGCAGACCTGTCTGACGACATCTTCCGCCTGACCCATCCATGATTTTCCCCTCTTTAGCCTGTCACCCTTTTCACCCAATTCCCAAGTACTTTAATTTACTCTCTCTACTGAGAAGATGTCTATTCAATGTAATACATGGGACATATGCCTTCATGATTCGGTTATCCAGAGAATACCACACAACCCATGCCTTGTCTGGATTTATTACAAGAAAGAGAGAGCCGCACACACACAAAAAAAGCACCCAAAAAAAATACTTAACTTCGGATCTGAAGACGGTAATCTGATCAGAACTAGTTGAATTTCATTTTTTTTCTAACATATATTCTTTTTTTTGATATTCATTGATAAAGAGTTTGATCACAACATTTGCCTGTATCTTTGTGAGGTTTTCCTGTCATCGACCTTCCTAGTCATATTCTGTGTTTATGTTTTATAGATTTGGTACAACAGGTTTAAAAGAGAAGGCAGCATTTAGCAGATGATTTATTGTATATATAAATTAAAATTGTATTGAGGAGGAAACAACAATGTTAGCAAGCAAAAGAGTTCAATGATGGGTTGTAGGTCAGCATAGCCGAATGGATAAGAACGTGTGTTCCTAAACATCGGTGTGCTGATGCGAGGCAAGAGGTTCAACCCCTACACTGGACAGTTGGACTATAATGATGACCTGTCGTCCTTGACTTGGGGAAATTAATTACAAGTACCTCTGAAGTCGGAGTGGGTTTGTCTGATGGCGAGGGACACTGTTAATAGGCAAAGCTAATCCACATACAAAGTCCAGTCCAACACTACTCACAGCAAGCGAGGGCAAACAAAAAAATGATGGGTCACAATACACTTGTGTTGATTATTTGGTACATACATGCAGATGCTGTGTTTCATGCTATAGCACATCCCTCCACAATAAAAACTATACTTCTGTCATTTACAGCCACAGATATCAATACTTATGAAACTTTAGAGAACCTTCAGGCCAGGCCCCAAGCCCGGGGGGGGTACAAGGAAATGAGCGGGCTGACAAGCTCGCAGGTGAGGCTACTGTGGAGGGCGGACGCGCCATGGACCAGGCTGACATTCTGAATGCTCTATGAGAAGTAAGACTTTGCGTGAATCAAGTGATGAAATAAATCTACAACCGACCAGACTGCGAGAGCAAATTAAAAGAGGGGGGGCCCAAAACAAGAACACTACGCAGGAAGCCAAAGAAGATTGATAAACCAACACAGAACTGGCATCGCTAGCCGCTACACGCTGCGGGATTTTGCTGAGGAGGAATCCGAGCACTTATGGGACTGAATGGTTCGATGTGCAATGAGGAGATCTGTTAACTAACTAACTAACTAAGAATATGTGAAGAAAAAAAAGTTTGCCATTGCTGTCAATGTCAAGGTGAACTTCAAAAGTCCGAATCTTTGTGTGTGGAAACACACACTATCTCATAATCAGCGTACCGGCAGTTTAAGAGCTAGAATGGCTCTTATGTCCCAATATATAACGATCAAAGTTGGCGTCCGCAGTTTTGAGGTTAGCTAAATCTCTCACATAACAGGCCAAAGGTTGAAAATCAGTGCAGACGACTTTGCACGAAATTTTAAAGGGTATAGGCATCTGTCATTCAGAAATCAATCGCAAATATGAAAGAAAAATTACCTAAATCTAATAGATTGCAAACAGAAAATTTAATACTGTGTTGTTTGCAGCATCCTGTAAAGGATATTCTGTGAGCTTAGGAATGGTAAAAGCACTTTTTTTTCTATTTTTTTAAATTCGTCAACAATAAATTATTGTGTGTAATGCTGACGAATGTGCAAATAAAAATGTAAACCGGCTTAACATAATAATCACTCACTGGCACCTGCCGTCCGGACAGTTCTATGCTGCGGGTTTGGGAAGACTGATTAGACTACAGCCATATGTGACTTAGTTATTGACTTCCCTCGTATAACATTTTGCCAGTCCAGTATGTCTTCCATTTCTTTTACCCACTTTTTTTCATGATTGGTGTTCTCTATGTCAAAAAATTTGGCTGATATAATTTCTGGCTGTGCCATACAGGACCTGCCTCTTCTAAGTCTATGACCCTTGACCATATCCATGCTTCATGTAGGAGTTGATCCCTGTCTGCAGTGACTCTCAGGTTTCTGTTTGGCTTGAAGGATCCTGTGCCTGTTCGCCGTTGTTGGTAGCGCCAGGATAGGCCTCATGCATATAATTGGTGTGACCCCTGTGCACACCAGTATCACCCACATGGCTGCATTCTGTATGCGCTCCAACCTTTCAAGCGAGCTCTTTGATACTGTCAGCAGCCCCAAACCAAAACTCAATGACAGAAATTATTAACTGCTGAAAGAGTCTGTAAAGCATCCTCTGATCTACCCCGGTTGCTGCCATAGTCCTCAGTGCATTAAGTCCCTTTCCAGCCTTCACCACTAAAGCCTCCATATGTTCTTAAAAGCCAGATATCTGTCGGAGGTAATTCCCAAGTTATCAGTTGGGTATCTTCATTGCACTCCGGACATGTCCATAGGTGCTCAGATCCTCCCCCCCCCTTCCCCAGCATAAACATCAGCGTCCGGTGGCTAATAGTGCAGTTCTGTGTTGGTTGACGAGGCGCTTTGTTTTCCCGATGTACCTCTCGTGTTTGGCTGTGCCGATTCTTACTCCCAGGTCTTTCATCCTGGACAGCGATGTGGAATCACTGACGTCAAAGCCCTCTGTTCTCGCCATATCTTTGAGGACGTTAATAACATCGGCATGATCCATGGGCTGGCCATCAACAGGGTGTGCAGAGCCAGCCAGTTTGTCAGCTCGTTCATTTCCCTCGACTCCCGCATGTCCCGGATGAAGATGAAGGGACTTTACGCACAACAGACTTCCGCAGTGACTCAGTCCACTGTCTATGTACAGATCCAGCTTCGACCTTCTGAATCATGCTCATTGAATCACTTAGTACACACACGTTGGTATAATGCTGTGATTCCAGCCATATGAAAGCTTGTGTAACTGCCATCACCTCCATCGTCACGCTGCTCGTGGTCACAGAGTGGGCACCACTGGATTCTTGAACGGTTCAGCCCACTGTACGGGCTGTAAATGCCCACGCACTTCTCTGCTGCTTTACAACAGATCCATCTGTATAGAAGAGCACTTCGGGGCTATCTGAGTGTTCATAGATGAGCGCGTTAACCTCAGCATTGACAGCGGCATGGTTCTGCTTTCTGCACCGTCTGTCGAGTGTGATAATGCAGGAGAAAGTGCATTTAAAAGCTGGAGGCACCGGCACCCATTCCTTCCCGGGGTTGATACTGGTAAGACTGCAGACCTGTCTGACGACATCTTCCGCCTGACCCATCCATGATTTTCCCCTCTTTAGCCTGTCACCCTTTTCACCCAATTCCCAAGTACTTTAATTTATCTCTCTACTGAGAAGATGTCTATTCAATGTAATACATGGGACATATGCCTTCATGATTCGGTTATCCAGAGAATACCACACAACCCATGCCTTGTCTGGATTTATTACAAGAAAGAGAGAGCCGCACACACACAAAAAAAGCACCCAAAAAAAATACTTAACTTCGGATCTGAAGACGGTAATCTGATCAGAACTAGTTGAATTTTCATTTTTTTTCTAACATATATTTCTTTTTTTTTATATTCATTGATAAAGAGTTTGATCACAAAAATTTGCCTGTATCTTTGTGAGGTTTTCCTGTCATCGACCTTCCTAGTCATATTCTGTGTTTATGTTTTATAGATTTGGTACAACAGGGTTTTAAAAGAGAAGGCAGCATTTAGCAGATGATTTATTGTATATATAAATTAAAATTGTATTGAGGAGGAAACAACAATGTTAGCAAGCAAAAGAGTTCAATGATGGGTTGTAGGTCAGCATAGCCGAATGGATAAGAACGTGTGTTCCTAAACATCCGGTGTGCTGATGCCGAGGCAAGAGGTTCAACCCCTACACTGGACAGTTGGACTATAATGATGACCTGTCGTCCTTGACTTGGGGAAATTAATTACAAGTACCTCTGAAGTCGGAGTGGGTTTGTCTGATGGCGAGGGACACTGTTAATAGGCAAAGCTAATCCACATACAAAGTCCAGTCCAACACTACTCACAGCAAGCGAGGGCAAACAAAAAAATGATGGGTCACAATACACTTGTGTTGATTATTTGGTACATACATGCAGATGCTGTGTTTCATGCTATAGCACATCCCTCCACAATAAAAACTATACTTCTGTCATTTACAGCCACAGATATCAATACTTATGAAACTTTAGAGAACCTTCATGAGACAAGAATTGACATTGAATGAGGGAGGAGTTTACCACATGCCTTATCACCTACGGATCATTCAGCAAGATTAACATTGCCTCAAGTGTGTACATGGTATTGGGTGAGTGCTTGTTTATGTTGAACATCTGTTTTCTGTGTCCTAACCCAGCCTTGTCATAGTTTAGCCTGGCTGATACCTACCCTGGCATACCATCTCAAGAGATGAGGTGCCTGGTATTGTGTCACATCCATCCATCCATCATGTGCCATGCCGATAAGCATGGGCTGTCATGGTTTGCAATCTCACTCGATCACCAGTCGTGGATTAGCTCCGTGTTCTTGTATTGACCATGCTGTGTGGCCAAGCCATCCAGGTATTTACTTCTCAGTCTTCCCACTGGTCTCGTCCCTTCGATCTTGCCAGTTATCACCAAGTTCTCCAAGTCATTTCTTCTCATAACATACCCAAAGCAATATTGACTGTCTATGTCTAATGACTCTAATCAGTTTAGATCTTCATTTGTTTCATAAGAGCATGATGTAATTATTGGAAACACCTGGTATAAACATCACCCAAGGAGATTATGGACATGGAGGAGTCCTGATCATAAGATTACAAATCAAATTGATTACATTCTCATCAATAGAAGATTTCGAAATGCCTTAAAAGTCACAAAAGCTATACCAAGCACAGACTGCTGCAGCGACCATAGATTAATCTTAAGCAATATACATATAAAATTAAAGAAAGTCAAATATACACCAAGAAACACAAAATTTGATCTACAAGCACTGAAGAGTGAGGAAATAAAAGCTAGATTCAGTGTAGAGATAAAGAACAGATGTAATGCTTTATCTGATATGGAAATATTATTTTAAGATGTCAACGATCAATGAAGAAATCGATCAACCAAGCTGCAGAAACAACCATCCCAAAAATAAAGATAATAGGATGCAAGAAATGGATGATGGAAGACACCTAAAAACTCATGGAAACAAGAAGAATTAACAAGGAAAAATATGAAGAGATTCACAGGAAAATTAGGAAGCTATGCAAAGAGGCAAAAGAAACATGGCTTGAGGAAAATTGCAAGGAAATTGAAAAAAACACAACACCTGGAATACCAAATTAATGCACAAAAGAATTAATGTCATCACTAACAAAAGAACACACACATCAAAGGGTTGCCTAAAAACCAAAGATGGCAAATTCATAATAGAAAAAGATCAGATGTTACATGTGTGGTCAGATTATGTGAAAGACTTTTATGATGATACAAGAGAAGAACAATATGATCATCGGAATAATAATGAAGGACCATCAATTTAAAAAAAATGGAAGTTCAGAATGCTCTTGACCATATGAAAACTGGCAAGACCCCAGGTACAGATAACATCACAATAGAAATGATCAATGCCTTAGAAGAATATGGAATATACCAAGTCACCAGACTGCTGAACACAATATATGATACGGGAGATATACCTCCTGAATTATGCAATTCTAAATTTATTGCAATCCCAAAGAAATCAGGAGCTTGGAATGTGATCAACATCAAACAATTAGTATAATGAGCCACATCATGAAGACTTTGCTGAGAATTATCATGCAAAGAGTTGGGAAGAAAATACAAACTGAAATAGAAGAACAATGTGGGTTTGTAGAAGGCAAGGGTACAGTAAATGCTGTGCATATACTGAGAACAGTGATTGAACGTTCTATAGAAGTAAACAAAGATCTATATCTTTGCTTTATTGATTACACAAAGGCTTTTGATAAAGTGAGACATGTCGATATGATAATTGATAAGGATGCTTGAAGATCTACAAACTGATGGAAAAGACCTTAGACTTGTAAAAATCATATATTGGAAACAACAAGCTGCCATCAGAATTGATAATGATGTAGGTCAATATCAGCCTATTAAAAGAGGTGTGAGACAGGGATGTGTAATGTCTCCAGATCTTTTTTCCCTGTACAGTGAAAATATTTTCAGAAATATAGAAGATATGGAAGGAATCAACATTGGGGGAAGATACATCAATAACATTAGATATGCAGATGATACAGTCTTGATTGCAGACAATGAACAGGACCTGTGACATTTAGTAGATGCGGTTGTTGCACACAGTGAACAACTAGGGTTAGAATTGAATAGTAAGAAGACACAGATTATGGTCATCACTGGGAAGAAGGAAATACCACAATGTGGTATATGAGTAAATGGGCATATTCTTAAGCAAGTTAATCAGTACAGTTATCTCGGAACAGTCATAACATCTGAAGGAAGATGCCTTGAAGAGATTAAAACAAGAATTTCTATTGCGAAGGTAGCCTTTTGGAAGATGAAAAACATAGTGACCAATAAAATTATATCAATTGAAATGAGAAAAAGTGTGTTGAAGTGCTACATAGAACCTGTACTTTTGTATGGATATGAAGCATGGACAATGAGTAAAACATCTGATGGCTGTGGAAATGTGGTTACTGAGGTAAACGCAAAGAATACCATGGACAGACAGAAAAACCAATTTGCTTATAAATGTCCAATTTGTCAGATGCTATAATTTCTTTCACAATGTAGTAATGAAGTTTCCTGGAGTATGGTGGGGGAATTCCTTTTCTAAGACCACAGTGTAAAGAAGTCCACTAATCTTGTGGAACAGGAGGATGGGGGAATCTAGATCTTCTCTTTGTGATTTTCACGGACAGTTTAGATAAGTGACTGAGGCCCTGCACCTATTGCTCACTATGAACCCCTGACAGTTCAGTGTGCCGTGTTTCTCACATAAATAATTAAAGAGACATGAGGACAAGTCTGGCCACAGCAACGGCGGACTGAGTTGCCAGCAATATGCTCCCATCAAGTAGTAGTGAACCCACATGATGGCTTCAGAGATAGTGAAAATGTGTTTCACAATTCCCCATCATGCATTAGTTAATTCATATGATGGCTTCGGAGATACTGAAATTGTGATTAATTCTCCATCAGGCATTTATTAATTCACATGGTGGCTTCAGAGATAGTGAAATTGTGTTTCAAAATCCCCTTCATACCAAGTTGAGGGATTGAAATCGGCAACAATTAATGTGAAACAGACCACTTCCCATTGATTTTGATGGTATGAGGTATTTTATCCCATACGGCTCGGTCTCTTTCCGCAGCGAACAGCAGTCGACTCAAATGCCAGTTGTAGTTTTATACATGTATTGGGCTACACAAACTAGGATGAACACCATCAATATAACACTCAGATATTCAACACTAGACTTCACAATATTCTCCTAACACAAACTAGCTCTTTAAAAGAGTGACAGAGTATTGGCTATTACTCTGTCTGAACGTGGTCCGCACTGGGCGAAGCCACAAAGTAGGCTTCCCTGTCTGGACCCCACTTCCTGTTCACTTGGGAAGTGAGTTCCAACGTTTTCATGTTGTGTGAAAAGTACCCACTTTTCACGATCCAGGTGTCCACTTACTGAACACTGTCATAACCTCTAACATCTAACCTGAGTTATGACTTTACTATGCCATGACATCATCAAGGTCATGGCAGTAATTATGCTTCTCTAACTCACAATATCTCCAAAAGTGTTATCAGAACAGTTCATGTATTATAATATTTCTTGCCATGATGAGAGGCTGCCAAGAATAATTTCTTCCTGTCTTCCTCTGTCTCTTCTTCCATTGATATTTCCACATGTTACAAGTCCTGGTAAATACCGGTTGTAAACACCTGGATGACTTTACCACTGTGATATATGGTGACAAGAACCCAGGCCTGATCAACAACTCTGGTGATCATGTAAGATGGTGAACTATGACAGCCCAGTTTTATCTTCTTTTTTTAAAAAAATCTTTGTAATATATTCATAACATTATTTGTTCTTCTGTTACGTTTACTTGAGAAAATAAAATGCTTATTATTAACCTTAAGTAGATTGTTATAGATAAAGAGGAAGGTAGAATTAATAGTGGAGCTAAGAGCCAAACTGACCAGATATAATGTAATGAACACACCATAAATCAACGGAGGTCAAACAGGTTTGCACTTTAGTATGAAGAAGTCAAGACATGTACCAGGAAAGTGGTATGCAGTCCTTCTCTGTGTATTCACTCCCCAAGGCAGTGTACTTCTCTTATCTCTTCTTCACCAATCTGATGCCCTGATTGTAGAACTCTTCACCATCTGAGTCAAAGTGACATGTTCATTTAGTAATAAAGTCCTGGTCATTTGAGAAATGACGCCCGTAAAACAGATTCTTCATGTTAGGAAACAGGAAGAAGTCATGTGGAGCCAAGCTATCCACATACTTCCAAAGATTGTCTTCAGAAGCTTCCAGAAGAAATCAAATGCAAAAGACATGGGATGTGCCCAGAAGCATTTGTCTGCTTTTGGATAATGTGCCCAGCAGAGCAGGTATGGCATCATGCCACATCCACCACACTCACTGGACTTCTTCCTGTTTCCAAACATGAAGAGTCTGTTTCATGGATATCTTTCTTCTAACATCCAGGGCTTGATGACTGAACTGGAGATATAGTTCTGGACCCAGGCAGGCCAGTTCTACAATCAAGGCATCAGATTGGTGAAGAAGACATGGAAGAAGTGCATCACCTTGAGAATGATTAAAGTTCCCACCAATTTCCAGCCACATGCCCTGACTGCTTCATACAAAAGTGCAAAACTTCTCAACCACACCTTGTATATTTAATGTTCTAGGAAGTGATGTTTTCTGTCTTGTTCTTGCTAGTTTAGATATTCTGGCATGCTAAACATCCTTATTTATGTCTTCAGACTCATTAGTAACATTTTAAACACACTGTTTTAGCATCCTCTATCATTTCTGTTTCTCAGATGAAACCAAATGAGTCAATATTTCCTGCATTCATTAAAGGAGAAACAAAACCGGATGCTGATGTTAAAGTATGATGGTATATAATTTGCTTTTCTTACAAGTATAACAATGTTTGTTATATTACTAATTATTCCCTGCATGATAAGGAACTAAAATGCTAGCAAATTAAATTATTTGCACAGCTATATAAAATAATTGTGTTTGTATTTTTTCAAGACTGCATCACCTTATATTATCAACATTCCAAAGCATGTAAGCACTGCTTTACCACTAAATCATGTGATTATGAATAGAAAATGTCATGTATGTGATGTATCATTTACTGTTAGTTCAACTCTTAAAGAACATATACTGTTGAGAAGCCTCACATGTGTGATGTTTGTACAGCATCATTTTCCAATAGTAGGAGTCTAACAAATAATAAGAGTATGCATACTGGAGAGAAACCATACAAATGTGATGTTTGTGGAGATTTATTTGCTAATAATGATAATCTAATACAACATAAGAGAATACATACTAGGTGAAAAGCTCTACAACTGTGAAGTGTGTTGAGTATCATTTACTTTTTTCAAATCTTCAAAACACAAAAAGAAGACATACTGGATGAGAACCTTTACAAATGTGATGATTGTGGAGCTTCATTTGCCTATAAGGTAGTAGTATAATACAACATACAATAATACATACTGGAGAAAAAGAAGCCTTACAAATGTGATGATTTTGGAGCTTCATTTACCTAAGTTGTAGTATATACAACATTTAATTAAACATACTGGAGAGAAGCCTACAAATGTGATGTATGTGGCATCATTTTATTGTTAGTTTCAAACTAGCAACATAAGAAACATACTGGTGAGAAGCCATTACAAATGTGATATGTGTGGAGCATCATTTACTCAGGTTCAGATCTAAACAACACATTAAAATACACACTGATGGGAAGCCTTACAAATGTGATGTGTGTGGAGCATCATTTACTGAAAGATCAAGTCTAGAAACACACAAAAGAACACATACTGGTGAGAAGCCTTACAAATGTGATATATGTGAGGCTTCATTTACTAGGCGTTCAGATCTAAAACAACACATTAGAACACATACTGGTGAGAAGCCTTACAAATGTGATATATGTGGGGCTTCATTTACTTATAATAGCTACCTATTACAACATAAGAGAAGACATACTGGTGAGAAGCCATTCAAATGTGATATGTGTGAAGCATCATTTTCTAGACATTCATATCTACAACAACACTTTAGAACACATACTGGTGAGAAGCCATTCAAATGTGATTTTTGTGGAGCATCATTTACTAGGTGTTCACATCTAAAACAACACATTAGAACACATACTGGTGAGAAGCCTTGCAAATGTTATATATGTGGGGCTTCATTTACTTATAATAGCTACCTATTACAACATAAGAGAAGACATACTGGTGAGAAGCATTCAAATGTGATATGTGTGAAGCATCATTTTCTACGCATTCATATCTACAACAACACTTTAGAACACATACTGGTGAGAAGCCATTTAAATGTGATTTTTGTGGAGCATCATTTACTAGGCGTACACATCTAAAACAACACATTAGAACACATACTGGTGAGAAGCCTTACAAATGTGAGGTGTGTGGAGCATCATTTACTAGTCGTTCACATCTAAAACTACACATTAGAACACATACTGGTGAGAAGCCTTACAAATGTGATGTGTGTGGAGCATCATTTACTAGAAGTCCAGATCTAAAACGACATATTAGAACACATACTGGTGAGAAGCCATTTACATGTGATGTGTGTGGAGCACCATTTTCTGATAGATCAAGTCTAAAAAGACACATTAGAACACATACTGGTGAGAAGCCTTTCAAATGTGATGTGTGTGGAGCACCATTTTCTGATAGATCAAGTCTAAAAAGACACACTAGAACACATACTGGTGAGAAGCCTTTCAAATGTGATGTGTGTGGAGCATCATGTACTAGTCATTCAGTTTTAAAACAACACATTAGAACACATACTGGTGAGATGTCTTACATATGTGATGTGTGTGGAGCATCATTTACTAGGCG
The DNA here is from genome assembly GCA_014155875.1 of Cepaea nemoralis. Classification (NCBI taxonomy): domain Eukaryota; kingdom Metazoa; phylum Mollusca; class Gastropoda; order Stylommatophora; family Helicidae; genus Cepaea; species Cepaea nemoralis. The sequence continues at coordinate 48,571 of JACEFZ010010525.1, read as the reverse complement.
TTCACATCTAAAACAACACATTGGAACACATACTGGTGAGAAGCCATTGATTTCAAATGTGATGTGTCTGGAGAATCATTGTGTGATAGATCAGGTCTAAATCGACATGTAAAGAAACACATGCTGGTGAAAACCCTTACATATGTGATGCATGTGGGGCTTTATTTGCTTATAATAGTATTCTATATAACATAAGATAATACATACTGGAGAGAAACCATACACATTTGATGTGTGTGGAGCATCATTTACTGTTAGTTCAGATCAAGAATGACACAACAGAGCACATACTGGTGATTGAAGAGAGGAAAACAAAATGGTTAAGAACATGAGTCTTAATGGAAAGATTCTGAAAGCAGATAAGGAAATTCAAGAACAATACAGAGGGACTGGAATATAGGTATAATGCAGTAGCTAAAATATAGAGTATAAATTAACAATGGGAAATGTTAAAGGACTCCATTCATCAAACAAGCAAAGAAATATTACTGGAGAGAAGCCGAAAAGTTTAGAAAAGATGGATAACTGAAGAAAGTTTTAAATTGATGGACAAAAGAAAATAAAGTAAAAATAACAAAACAAGATTATGATAAGAAAATAAAGAAATAAGAGATAAATGTGCGAAGACAAAAGAAAGTTGGTTAAATGAGCAGTGCAAGAAAATTGAATTAAATTATAGTACAGATACAAACAAATATGCACAGACAAATCAGTGAGTTCACAGGAAGAAAAACAAGAGTAAATACAGGGTGTTTGAAATCAAAAACAGGAAAGTTTATTATTTATAGGAAGGTGTTGTAATGAAGAGGTGGAATTAGTATGTAAGAGAATTATATGATGGAGAAAGGGGTGAATTAATAGAAGAAAGTAACTTAGAAATTCCACCTATTCTAAGAGAAGTCACTGATGCTGTCAAACATATGAAGAAAGGAAAACAAGTGGCTCGGATGGAATCACAATAGAAGAATTAGACGTCCTGGGAGAAATTGGAGTAGATATATTAACCAAAATGTTGAATGATATTTACAGCAGTGGATATTTACTCCAGTGATGTGCTGAAATCTGTATTTATAACTATACCAAAATGACCGGGAGCAATTGAATGCAAAGATTTTCATACACTTAACCCACCAAAGATCACTTTCCATCAGCTCTCAAAGTCGCTAAAGGGTATCTTCTTAAATCTGGTTCATTGGACAATGGTCTCCCGAACAATTATAGACCCATTTCTTTACTATCATCACTATCTAAACCACTAGAAAAACACATCCATAAAGTAACATTACAGTATTTAGATCGCAACAAGCTTATTGTTGACAGCCAATCAGGATTTTGACCAAAATATTCTTGTCATATGGCCCTAACAAACATGATAGAAAATTGGCACCAAAATATAATAATATAAATAACAACAATCTATGTGGAGCTATGTTTATCGATTTCAAAAAAGCATTTGATATGATAGACCATGTCATTTGATTTTTAAAAAAAACTAGAGACAATGGACATTGGTCCTAATGTAGTTACTCTAATATCATCTTTTCTGTCAAACAGAAAGCAAGTAGTATCATACAATAAATCTCTGTTCCAAACCACTACCTTCAATATTGGAGTACCGCAAGGCTCTATTCTTGGCTCTCTATTATTTGAAATATATATTAATGATCTACCTTTGCATCTTTCATCGTCCTGCGATCTATTTGTAGATGACTGAACAGTGTATACAAACGCTGAAAGCAGTAATTTGCTGGAGTCGTCTTTGCAACGAGAATTAAATAATGTAGGTGGACCTATGCAAACCGTATGCAAATTAACATCACTAAAACAGAATCTATGTTATTAACAACCAGTCAAAGACTTCAAACTCTAAATTCACGCAGATCACTTCAACTTCACATCGACAACATGCCAGTAGAAAGTATAATTGAGCACAAAAATTAGGCCTCATCATTGATAGAAACCTAACCTTTAATCTCCACGTTCAAGCGCTCACTAAACAAACAGCTAAAAAAAGTCTACCAACTCACCAAAATTAAAAATTTCCTTGATGAGGACACAAGGAAAATATTCTATACATGTCACATTGTGACTACTGCTCTACAATCTGGGACGGTTGTTCCAATTCAAGCACCAAGCGACTTTACTCACTCCAGAAACGGGCCATGAGATTAATTTATAGCAAACATTTAACTGACAATCCTAGCCTGCATAAACACCTTCAGTTACTACCACTCTGCAAACGCCTGCTTTTCAATAAGGCCAATCGAATTCACAAAATCCTACATCGGAATGCCCCAAATTACCTTTGGCCAATGTTTAAATATGATGCTAGACACAGTAAATGATTAAATTATTACACATTCCGAAGCCTAGGATTGACTTATACAAAACAAGCTTAACGTACTCTGCAGCTCAGCTGTGGAACAATCTTCCACAAGAAATCAAAGACATCACCATCCCTATACATATAATCGCAAATTATTAGAACACTATCTCATTACGGATTACCTTCCCCCTTAATAATAATAATAATAATAATAATAATAATAATAATAATAATGAAACCCTAGTGTCAGAGGAAGGCTAACCTCACTAAAAATGCCCGCCGGAAGTCGGAAGTGTCGTCCTACGGGTGGCAAACTAAAAATTGACACTACGCATTTACGTCCGAGTGAAATGTCTCGTCCGAATGTCTCCCGTGCTAGGAACAGCTCTGACTACCTAGTTTCCGAATGCCGCTCTTGTTCGGAACAGCTCTGACTAGGTAGTTTTCCGAATGTCCGCCGTGCCTGGAACAGCTCTGATGGGTACAGGGACAAGCACATGTCCGAAAACTCGCTTAGTGGAAACCAACCGCAGAGCTGACTGGTTTGTGCAGGAACGGCCCAGGGCGAGCGAAATGCCCAATATATTGAAGTGAGGAATTAAAACAGCCATGAGCAGGACGTGACGATTCCCTCGATAAACCCAGCACCAGAGCGTTATGTGCCGGCTCTGCAATTATGGAAGCCACCCAGGATGCGGAAAATGCTATGGACTGTCCCTGCCTTCACTTGAGGGATGACCGTGTAGTCTTCGACTGTTCCAACTAGACCAGCTGAGATGTGGACGGTACCACAAAAATGAGAGTCTCCCAGGATTGCTAACCTGGCCTAAAATGCACGCTAAAAGTCGGATGTGTTGGCCCGAGGGTGCCTAACCAGACACACCGCAATCACATCTGAAAAAATCACTCCGGATGAACGCAAAGAAGAAACCCTAGTGTAACAGCCAGTCCCCTTTTGGTAGGCCAGTATATTCATCATAGCTAATAACAAGTGTCACACCAGTTATTACTATTACTGAGACGTGTAGTATTGATTTTTCATTTTTCCCATGCCTTTATAATGCATATATTTTAAATTGTTGCCGTTTTCAGTTAGCCTTGAATGATGTGTGAATGGTATAATGTATGAAAGAGAGTGATAGAAGGGCAGAATGTAAGACGGGCCTACGTGCCAAATTCTTAACCCTTCGAAAATAAAGTTTTGTTGTTGTTATTATTTTCACTGAGCTTCTACTCAGAATTATATTGAGAAGAATGATTAAGAAAATAAAAATGGAAATTGGTGAAGAACAGTATGGATTTGTGGAGGTAAAGGGTACAAACATTGCAATATATACATTACTAACAGATGCCAAGGCATTTGATAAAGTAAAACATGATGAACTGATTACAATGTTGGAAGATGACAACATTGATAGGAAAGACTTCAGAATAATAAAGAATGTTTACTGGAACCAAGTAGTAGCAATTAAAATGAGAAATAAAGAGGTTAATTATGAACAAATAAAGCTAGGAGTTTGAGTTTGTTTTGTCACTGGATCTTTTCTCCCTCTATAGCGAAGTAATAATGAGAGAGATAAAAGAGAAGCAAGGAATACTAGTCAGAGGTTATATTATAAACAATATACACTTTGCAGATAAAACAGTATTGGTGGCAGATAATGCAAAATATCTACAGCAGTTGTTGGACATTATAGTAACAAGAAAATTAGGAAGCAATGCAAAGAAGCAAAAGAAACATGACTTGAGGAAAATTGCAAGGAAACTGAAAACCAACACAATACCTGGAATACCATATTAATGCACAAAAGAGTTAATGACATCACTAACAAAAGAACACACACATCAACAGGTTGCCTAAAAACCAAATATGGCAAATTCATAATAGAATAAGATCAGATTTGACATGTGTGGTCAGATTATGTGAAAGACTTTTATGATGATACAAGAGAAGAACAATATGATCATCGGAATAATAATGAAGGACCATCAATTTTGAAGATGGAAGTTCAGAATGCTCTTAACCATATGAAAACTGGCAAGACTCTGGGTATAGATAACACCACAATAGAAATGATCAATGCCTTAGAAGAATATGGAATAGACCAAGTCACTAGACTGCTGAACGCAATATACGATACTGGAGATATACTTCCTGAATTATGTATTTCTATATTTATTGCAATCCTGAAGAAATCAGGAGCCTTGGAATGCGATCAACATCGAACAATTAGTATAATGAGCCACATCACGAAGATTCTGCTGAGAATTATAATGCAAAGTGTTAGGAAGAAAATACAACCTGAAATAGAAGAACAATGTGGGTTTGTAGAAGGCAAGGGCACAGTAAATGCTGTGTATATACTGAGGACAGTAATTGAATGTTCTATAGAAGTAAACAAATATCTATATCTTTGCTTTATTGACTACACAAAGGCTTTCGATAAAGTGAGACATGACATGATAAGGATACTTGAAGATCTACAAATTGATGGAAAAGACCTTAGACTTGTAAAAACATATATTGGAAACAACAAGCTCCCATCAGAATTGATGATGACATAGGTCAATATCAGCCTATTAAGAGAGGTGTGAGACAGGGATGTGTAATGTCTCCAAATATGTTTTCCCTGTGCAGTGAAAATATTTTTTTCAGAAATGTAGAAGATATGGAAGGAATCAACATTGGGGGATGATACATCAGTAACATTAGATATGCAGATGATACAGATTTTATTGCAGACAATGAACGGGACCTGCAAAATTTAGTAGATGCGGTTGTTGCACACAGTGAACAACTAGGGTTAGAACTGAATATTAAGAAGACACAGATTATGGTCGTCACTGGGAAGAAGGAAATACCACAATGTAATATACGAGTAAATGGACATGTTCTTAAGCAAGTGAATCGATACAGTTATCTCAGCACAGTCATAACATCTGATGGGAGATGCCTTGGAGAGATTAGAACAAGAATTGCCATTGCGAAGGTAGCCTTTTGCAAGGTGAAAAACGTACTGACCAATAAAAAGATATCAATTAAAACAAGAAAAAGAGTGTTGAAATGCTACATAGAACCTATACTTTTGTATGGATGTGAAGCATGGGCAATGAGCAGTCAAGCTGAAAAAACATCTGATGGCTGTGGAAATGTGGTTTCTGAGGAAAATGCAAAGAATACCATGGTCAGACAGAAAAACCAATGAACAAGTCCTTCAAGAAACAAATGAAGATCATAAACTGATTAGAGAAATTAGATGTAGACAGTCACAATTTGTTGGGCATGTTATGAGAAGAAATGACTTGGAGAACTTGGTGACAACTAGCAAGATTGAAAGGAGAGACCGAGAAGTAAAATCCTAGATGGCTTGGCCACGTGGCATGGTCAAGACAGGAACACAGAGCTGATCCACGACTCTGGTGATCGAGTGAGATGGCAGAACATGACCGCCCATGCTTATCAGCATGGCACATGATGGATGGATGGATGGTAGTGCACAGCAACGAGGACCAATACTAGAGAAACTGGTCTATGATTTTGATGTCCTGATGTTACAAGAACTGAATACGAACTCTTTTAAGTGCCCTGTCTACACATGTTACATCAACCCAACTGGGCAGGGAAGACATGGGCAGGCTCTGGTGGTCAAGGATGGTTTACAGCATTCAATACTGGTTATGAGTGGATGGGGTCAGAAGAGTAAAGAGTTGCAGGGAATGCGGATACAAATTGGCTGATACAGCTGGAACCTGATAAATATATATGTAAGAGGGGAATCTTGCACAAGCAGAGTGAGTTGGGACTGGTTGAAAGGTTTAGTGGACACTCCAGGTATCGGATATATGGTGATTTAAATGCCCGCGCCAAGGAATGGGACAGGTCGGGAGAGAATAGACAGGGTACTGCTCTTGCCGAGGCCTTGCTTGAGATGGATGTTGTCTGTCTAAATGATGGGACACCCACTAGCTAGCAATGAGACCGGGGGACCCTGACACGGCCATCGACCTGGCGCTTGTATCCCAAGAGGCGGCATCAGACATAAAATGGAGCATCCTTGGAGACCATGGAAGTGACCACCTCCCCTGTTCTGTGCTGATACCTAAGTCCAGCACAGTCAGGGCTATACGAGTCCGCAGGGCATTCAGTTATGATTGCGACCACTATCACTCTTGGGGCGCCTTAGATTACAGGGAAGATCTAAACCAATAAGAAGAATTTTCATCCAACCACCATGGTGGACACCAGAGGTGGAGAATTCATGGAGGAAAAAGAGGGCGGCCATAAGGAATTGGCAGAGGATGCGGAGAGCAACAAATTCAGTTGACACAGAATTGGAGGAGGCTGAAAGATATAAAAAAGTAAAGGTGCAGGATTTTAAACTCCAGGCAGCAGAGGCAATAAGGATTAAGTGGGAACAGTTTAACAATAAATTCAGTGGGTATGCGACATTGGGTAAACCCTGGAGTCTGCGCTGGCAGATGAAGAGACAGGCGTAGCCTGGGACACGTGGTACCATTTATGATGATAACAACTGACCTATGACAACTGACAAGGACAAAGGGGAGGCTTGCATGATTTTTAAAACAGACGGATCAGCAAGATAGGGCTATTAGAGATAATGTCAGAGAAGCCTTGTCACGGGTCACTAGGAAGGAGGACTGAGATTAAAGTGGAGAATATTGGATGGGTACTGAAGTGGGCTAAAGACACAGCGCCAGGTCTAGATGGGGTGAGGTACTCCCATATGAGTAACATAAATGAAGGAGACTTGGAGGAGATGGCTCTTTTTCAACCTTAGCATCAATACAGCGGAAATACCCCATGATTGGCTGCATAGCTGCCTGGTCCCACTCCCAAAGCCAGGCAAGGATCACTCCAGACTTAATGGATACCGAATCATAACCCTGCAAAACATGCATGGCAAAGTCCTCGGAAAGATAGTAGCCCGAAGGCTCCAGCAACATTTGGAAAGTCGGAATCTGCTTCCCAAAGGGATTGGGAGTTACCGGCCTGGAAAGGACACCTGGGCCAATGCTGCAACTTTTGCATTTGATGTCTACGAGGGCTTCCAGGATAAACAGGAGATAGTGGCAATGGCTCTTGACCTGAAGGATGCGTATAACAGGGTTAGGTATGATCGGTTGATATACACACTGTTGGACATGGAGGTCTGCCCTTGCCTTGTTAGATAGGTTGTGGCGGTCCTTTATGACTGTAAGGTTACACTGCGCATGGGTTCCTGGACTTCTGACCCCTGTACTATTACACCTGGGTTGCCGCAGGGATCTGCTTTGTCCCTAGTGTTCTTTAATGTATACACCAGCAAAATCGCAGCCATTGAGACACCAGGTATGGGTAGAATCTTGACATTTGCAGCTGATGTGCTAGTGTAGAGACAGGGCCAGTTTGGCGACAGACTTACAGGTGGCAGTAAATAGAGGCTGAGGGGGGCTGAGTGGTCTCGAGGTATGGTGTCCGCCTCGAGTGCTGGAGGTCCCGGGTTCAGGCCCCGGTGAGGACCGGGATTTATTTAAAAAATCCACGTGGACTTCCAGTAATAAAATTTCCCCTGGTGTCTGGGTAGTGAGATCGGATGCTCGTGTGTATTGATGCGCACGTAAAAAATCCCTTGGCAGTTGGAAATAAAAAAAGAGTGGCCTAACGGCGCTGCCCGGGCAAAATTGTGTTAAAAATCTACCCAAAATATTTCAGGATCCTCGCCGCTGCCGATTCTCACAGCTGCTGTTTTCCCCCACGGGGATGTACAGGATTACAAACAATGTCTTTAACTCCTTGGCCAAGGAGACCGAACTGTTACATTACATCTCTCAAATACGAGGTTCAAACTGTTTGGCCATATAATTGAGCTACAAATTGACAGTATAACACAACAAGCAATGATGTACAGACCTAATGGAACCAGAAGAAGAGACCAACCATGTAAATGATGGACAGAGCAAATAACAGAATTCATGGAAATCATAATATATGAAGCCCATAAATGGGCACTCTCTCACTGTTTATGCTTCATCTCGACACCGCAAGGTATAAACGAACGAACGAACGAACAGACTTTATTTTCAAAGGGTAACAAATTGGGCACGCAGGCCCGTCTTACATTCACTCATCTTTCGTTCATCAACAGTGCATAGGAAAAAACATTGTCACATGAATTTTGTAAACATAAACAATGCATATTACTATGTTATGAGACACATCCACCACCCATCCACACATCCCCCATTCACTCCAACTCCCCCACCCAACCACACACATACAATACATTCCCCCACACATTCACCACATCCCTACACCTACACATCTCCCCACCCACACACACCTCTCACCACAACACATCCCATCCACCCACACCCCAAGCACACATACATTCAATAACCCACACATCCCCCACCTACACACATCTCCCCACCCACTCACATATCCTCTGCCCGTCCCATTTCCCACCAACAATCACTCACCCACATATCCTCCTCCACCCACACACCTCCAACCACCCAGCCAAACACACATTCCTCAGTCACACACACATCTCCCTGTCAACTCACATATTCCGCACCTACCCACACACAAATTCCGCACTCACCCACATAATCTCCCATTTCCCCCAGCCCACTCACAGATCCCGAGCCCACACCTACAAACATCCCCCACCATCTCCTAACCTGCACAAACTCACCCACCCACATATCCTCTACCTACCCACACATCCTCTATCCACCCATCCCCCAACCAAACATTCCTTAACCACACACCCTTACTCACATACAATCAGCCACCCACACATCCTGTACCCAACCACACATCCTCCATCCACCCATTCCCCCCGCCACACATTCCTTAACCACACACCCCTACCCATATACACACACATCCCCACCCACGCACAATCTCCCCACCCATACACACACCCCCACCCACCAACACATCCCCCCATTCACAAACACACACCTCCCATCCACGCACACACAACCCACACACACATCCCCAACCCACACACACATCCCCAACCCACACACACATTCCCAACCCATACACTCATCCCCTCACACATCCCTAGACATACATACTTATCCCTCAACCACTAACACCCACACATCCCTTACCCACTCATCAACACATACATCTCTTATCTACCCACCCACACTCACACACCCCAACCACCCATCTAAGCACACATCCCCCACCCTCACACATCCTTCACCCACCAGCAAACCCAACCACACCTTCACCCACCCACACACACATCATTTATCCACACCCAGCTCCCCTCCCACACAACACCACACCCACACACATCCCAAAGACACATCCCTCACCCACACACACATCTATCCACACATCTCCTACCCATCCACACATCCCCCAACTACAATCACCCTCACTACCCACACATACATCCTCCATCCAGCCACACACACCCCCACCCAGCCAGACATATCCCCCACCCACACACACATCTCCAAATCCATCACCCACACCCATCACGCACCCCTCACCCAACCCACACACATCCCCCACACACATTCATCCACACATCTCTCACCCACACACACTCCCCACCTATCCACGCAAACATCCCACACCCATACACATCCCTCACCCACACACACATCCCCAAACCCACAACCACCCCCACCTGCACACATCTACCACCCACCACATCTCCCCACACCCACATCTCCGCACCCACACATATACCCCACCCATCCTATAACCCACCATCAATCATCCACCAACATATCCTCCTCCACCCACTCACCCACAACCGCCTAGCCAAACACACATCCCCACCCACAATCACATATCCCCGCCAACCCATACATCTCGCACGCACCTACACACAAATCCCCCACCCACCCACACAATCCCACCATGCCCACCCACACATACTGAGCCCACCCACACACATCACGAATACACACACACACACACACACACACACACACACATCCCCCCCCCATCCCCAACCTACTATTATGATCAAACTCCCACACTTTACACACACACATACAGTGACGATTGTCGTGAGCATTGTCACAAAATTGAATAGAAAATGGAGGAAAAATTGTACATATACATTTTGTAACTTAAAATTTAGTGATGCAATTCAACTCTCTCTCTCTCCTCTCTCTCTCTCTCTCTCTCTCTCTCTCTCTCTCTCTCTCTCTCTCTCTCTCTCTCTCTCCTCTCTCTCTCTCTCTCTCTCTCTCTCACTAACGCTCTCACTCACATTACAGTACTGTTATATTATACATGGTAAAATAAAGTGTCATACATACAAAATGATAATGTGAAAGATGAAAATACACATAAAATTTGGAATGGCATGTTACAGGACATGCGAGCACTCAATTCTCTCTCTCTCTCTCCCCTCTCTCTCTCTCTCTCTCTCTCTCTCTCTCCTCTCTCTCTCTCTCTCTCCTCTCTCTTTATTACACAGGCACACACACATCCCCCCCCACACACACACATATATCCCTCACATACACACCCATACATACATCCTCAAATCTAGACAAATACATGATGCCTCACTGAAACTAATAAGAGCAAACTCTCACACTTTACACACAATTGAGACACTGACGATTGTCGTGAGAATTCTCGCAATTGCAAGAAGTGGAAAAAAAATTGTATATATACATTATGTAGCGTAACAATTAGTGATGCAATTCAACTCTATCTTTTTTTTCTCTCTCTCTCTCTCTCTCTCTCTCCCTCTCTCTCTCTCTCTCTCTCTCTCTCTCTCTCTCTCTCTCTCTCTCTCTCTCTCTCTCTCTTTCTCTCTCTCTCTCGTGCACTCTCTCTCTCTCTCTCTCTCTCTCTCTCTCTCTCTCTCTCTCTCTCACTAACGCTCTCACTCACATTACAGTAATGTTATATTATACATGGTAAAATCAAGTGTCATACATACAAAATGATAATGTGAAAGATGAAAATACACATAAAATATGGAATGGCATGTTACAGGACAATCAGGTGGCATTAAACGATACCTCGTAATATGAAAGATGAGAATACATAAAAAATATGGAATAGCATGTTACATGACATGCGTGGGCTCAACTCTCTCTCTCTCTCTCTCTCTCTCTCTCTCTCTCTCTCTCACAGAGAGAGAGAGAGAGAGAGAGAGAGAGAGAGAGAGAGGAGGGGGGAGTGAGCGAACGAGAGAAGACAGTGGAAGAATGGTATTGTTAATGTGTGTATGTGTGCGGCCATTGTTTGTGAGTGTCTATGGGTATGTGTTAGTGAGAAGAGAGCGAGAAAGACAGAGAAAGAGAGAGAGACAGATTTAAGCGCACGCTTATCATGTAACATGCTATTCCATATATGTTGTGTATTCTCATGTTCATATTACCATTTTGAATGCCAACTGATGTTATAATTTATAACATGAATACATGTACATCACTGTAGAGTGGGTGAGAGAATTAGTATGAGAGAGAGAGAGAGAAAGAGAGAGAGAGGGAGAGAGAGAGAGAGAGAGAGAGAGAGAGAGAGAGAGAGAGAGAGAGAGAGAGAGAGAGTTGAATTGCATCACTAATTTTTAAGTTACAAATGTATATGTACAATTTTTCTCCATTTTCTTTACAATTTTGCGACAATGCTCACGACAATCGTCATGTATGTGTGTGTAAAGTGTGGGAGTTTGATCATAATAGTAGGTTGGGGGATGGGGGGATGTGTGTGTGGGTGGGCAGGGTGGGATTGTGTGGGTGGGTGGGGGATTTGTGTGTGGGTATGTGCGGGATGTGTGTGTGGGTGGGGATGTGTGATTGGCTAGGTGGTTGTGGGTGAGTGGGTGGAGGAGGATATGTTGGTGGATGATTGATGATGGGTTATGGGATGGGTGGGGGTATATGTATGGGTGGGGAGATGTGGGTGTGTGAATATGTGGTGGGTGGGAGATGTGTGCAGGTGGGGGTGGTTGTGGGTTTGGGGTGTGGGTGAGGGATGTGTATGGGTGTGGGATGTTTGGGTGGATGGGTGGGGAGTGTGTGTGGGGGTGAGATATGTGTGGGGGATGTATGTGGGTTGGGGAGGGGTGCATGATGGGTGTGGGTGATGGATTTGGAGATGTGTGTGTGGGTGGGGGATATGTCTGGCTGGGTGGGTGTGTGTGGCTGGATGGAGGATGTATGTGTGGGTAGTGAGGGTGATTGTAGTTGGGGGATGTGTGGATGGGTAGGAGATGTGTAGTTAGATGTGTGTGTGGGTGAGGGATGTGTCTTTGGGATGTGTGTGGGTGTGGTGTTGTGTGGGAGGGGAGCTGGTTGTGGATAAATGATGTGTGTGTGGGTGGGTGAAGGTGTGGTTGGGTTTTCGGGTGGGTGAAGGATGTGTGTGAGGGTGGGGATGTGTGCTTAGATGGGTGGTTGGGGTGTGTGAGTGTGGGTGGGTAGATAGGAGATGTATGTGTTGATGAGTGGGTAAGGGATGTGTGGGTGTTAGTGGTTGAGGGATAAGTTCGTGTGTCTGGGGATGAGTGTATGAGTTGGGGATGTGTGTGTGGGTTGTGTGTGCGTGGATGGGAGGTGTGTGTTTGTGAATGGGGGATGTGTTGGTGGGTGAGGATGTGTGGGAGGGATGTGTGTATGGGTGGGGAGATTGTGCGTGGGTGGGGATGTGTGTGTATATGGGTAGGGGTGTGTGGTTAAGGGATGTGTGGCTGGGGGATGGGTGGATGGAGGATGTGTGGTTGGGTAGAGGATGTGTGGGTGGGTGATTGTATATGAGTAAGGGTGTGTGGTTAAGGGATGTTTGGTTGGGGGATGGGTGGGTAGAGGATGTGTGGGTGGGTAGAGGATATGTGGGTGGGTGAGTGTGTGCAGGTTAGGAGATGGTGGGGGATGTTTGTAGGTGTGGGCTTGGGATCTGTGAGTGGGCTGGGGAGATGGGAGATTATGTGGGTGGGTGCGGAATTTGTGTGTGGGTAGGTGCGGAATATGTGAGTTGACGGGGAGATGTGTGTGTGGCTGAGGAATGTGTGTTTGGCTGGGTGGGTGGAGGTGTGTGGGTGGAGGAGGATATGTGGGTGAGTGATTGTTGATGGGTAATGGGACGGGTAGAGGATATGTGAGTGGGTGGGGAGATGTGTGTAGGTGGGGGATGTGTGGGTTATTGAATGTATGTGTGCTTGGGGTGTGGGTGGATGAGAGGTGTGTGTGGGTGGGGAGATGTGTAGGTGTAGGGATGTGGTGGATGGGTGGGGGAATGTATGTGTGTGTGGGTTATGTGTGTGGTTGGGTGGGAGAGTTGGAGTGAATGGGGGATGTGTGGGTGGGTGGTGGATGTGTCTCATAACATAGTAATATGCATTGTTTATGTTTACAAAATTCATGTGACAATGTTTTTTTCCTATGCACTGTTGATGAAAGAAAGCTGAGTGAGTGGAAGGGCCGAATGTAAGACGGGCCTGCGTGCCCAATTTGTTACCCTTTGAAAATAAAGTCTGTTCGTTCGTTCGTTCTCTCTCTCTCTCTCTCTCTTTACATACACACATTCTCACACTCATTCACTCTCTCTCTCTCTCACTTACACTCACTAACTCTCTCACTTGCTTTACAGTAATTTACATGAATTCATTTTATGCATGTTAAAATCAAGTGCATCAAAATGATTATATGATAAAAATGAGAATACACAAAACATATGAATCAGCATGTTAGATGACATGCATGCGCTCAATTCTCTCTCTTTTTCTCTCTCTTCTCTCTCACACACATGTACACACAAACACCCACACACATCATACCCATGCAATACACACACCTACACACATCCATATACTTACTCACACGTACTCACATAACACCCGAATATACACTCCCTCGCATTCACTGCATGCATACACACTTACACATACAAAGATACACAATATATACACGAGCACACACACACACATACACACACACACTCATCCATACACACATATACATACGCACATGCATATAAACGCATATAAACACATGAACGCACACCTTAACACACGTACAGACATACACACAGATACACACATGTACACACATATACACCCATAAGAGGAACAAGATGATAGTGAAACAAGTAAATACAGATGTCCTGCTTTTTTCATCAGCCTGTACCAAATATGCATAAATATAAATCTGAAACATGTCCTGATATGCGTAAATATAAATCTGAAACATGTCCTGATATGCATAAATATAAATCTGAAACATGTCAGGCACATTCAGGCTAGCATTCATGTTGATATTCAGGAATGTAAGAAGACAAAAATATATCCTGTTGATATAAAATCTCAAATCTTACTGTAGATATCAGAGTGATTTTGATGAGTTGTGTGGCTCTACATTACTTCAGTTCATACATAATGTCATATTGTTGATAATTCTGGTAAAATTCATTAGAGAAGATCTTTTATATTGTTAAGAATGCATGTCTTATTGATATTTTAAACAAGAGGTTTAATTAGTAATATTGTTAAAGATGTCTTTTGTCTTTGAATTCACTTGCATTTATATTGCCTTCATTGTGTAAATAAGTATTAATGAAATAAATGATTGATGTAATTATTAATGTGTAATGTTTATTTCATTTTGGGTATTGTTTATAGATATTTTCCTCAGCCAGTATGATACACGACACTCCAAACGTGTAGGATATGTTGTAGTTGTCTTGTGGTTTATATGTTTGTCACTTTTGCATACAGATTTTATGTAATGCACCATACATTAATAATTCTTCAACCTATCAAATCTCTGGAAGCTGTGGAAATGTGGTGTTATAGTAGCATACTGAAAATTACTTGGACAGCCAAAATGAGTCATCTGGACATTTTTAGGTAAGCTAAGTTGCAAAGACAACTTATCACAAACATCAGAAAGAGGCAGTCATCATATTGTTTTGTTTCATGAGAAGGCAAAGGCTGGAAAATGTAACAGCTGGAAAGAGAGACAGAGGAAGACAGCAAGAGAAAATTCTTAAATGTCCTGTGTCATGGCACGGAAGGGAGTCAACACATGAACTGAGGTATGCTGTTGGAGATTGCAAGATGTTGGCTGATTGCTCATGCCAGTTGGCGTGACACTTGAAGGGGGTTGACAGTTAGCTGCATGTGATTTAGGGGCAGATCCCTTCATGTTGATGTTCAATGTTGATAAGATGTTATATATTTATTGATTTTAACACTTTCAACACTTTGAGATATTGATTCCATGCCTTGTCATAGAACAGGGAAGCCTGCACGAGGAAATCAATAGATTGTCTGTCTACCTGCTGTTGGGGTGTTCAACCCGTTACTGATACACTGTATACCTGCTGTTGGGGTGTTCAACCCGTTACTGATACACTGTCTACCTGCTGTTGGGGTGTTCAACCCGTTACTGATACACTGTCTATCTGCTGTTGGGGTGTTCAACCCGTTACTCATACACTGTCTACCTGCTGTTGGGGTGTTCAACCCATTACTGATACACTGTCTACCTGCTGTTGGGGTGTTCAACCCGTTACTGATACACTGTCTACCTGCTGTTGGGGTGTTCAACCCGGTACTGATACACTGTCTACCTGCTGTTGGGGTGTTCAACCCGTTACTGATACACTGTCTACCTGCTGTTGGGGTGTTCAACCCGTTACTCATACACTGTCTATCTGCTGTTGGGGTGTTCAACCCATTACTGATACACTGTCTACCTGCTGTTGGGGTGTTCAACCCGTTACTGCATACACTGACTACCTGCTGTTGGGGTGTTCAACCCGTTACTCATACACTGACTACCTGCTGTTGGGGTGTTCAACCCGTTACTCGATACACTGTACTACCTGCTGTTAGGGGTGTTCAACCCGTTACTGATACACTGTACTACCTGCTGTTAGGAGTGTTTCAACCCGTTACTCATACAGCTGACTACCTGCTGTTGGGGTGTTCAACCCGTTACTCATACACTGACTACCTGCTGTTGGGGTGTTCAACCCGTTACTCATACACTGACTACCTGCTGTGGGGTGTTCAACCCGTTACTCATACACTGTCTACCTGCTGTTGGGGTGTTCAACCCGTTACTCATACACTGTCTACCTGCTGTTGGGGTGTTCAACCCGTTACTGATACACTGACTAGTCTGATTAGTTTTATGCTTGTCCAAGGTACTTCAGTGTGCTTTAATCACCTGCCGTTAGTTTGTCTTACCTTTTTTGATTGTATACTCATCTATTCTCTGAATTATAGGTTTATCTGCTGTAACATATAACCTAAGCCTTATTTAAGCAATGAGAGGAATATCCAGTGTGAACAATACAATGAACATCTTGTCTCAAAGCTGTGCCTCCTGTAGGTCTGTGATGTGATAGAGCCATCACATGTAGGCCTGAATGCACAGAGGAATAGATGTTTTATCTGTCCCTCACTTTAGAAGGTGAAGAGTCCAGGCATTAAACCCATGCCCAGCTGTGCTCGTGACATTATCAACAGTTCCATATCAACTCAGCTAATGTGCTCTAATATATCCAGTGTCACCCAGAATTATTTGCATCAGTTTATTCAGTATGTGTTGCTGTAAGTGTGCAGTAGTGAGAATCTGATCCTGGAACTAGAGTGTTGTGGTATCTAAACCTGAACTCACCAGCAACATCAACCTAGCGTTGCAACCCAGCAACCTAACATCAGTGTTGCGCATCAGCAACCCTGGGAAAGAACTGAATTGTGGGCCACTGGAAAATAGGGTGACCTGAAGAAGAACGACGGAGAGAACTACCAGCTTCACCATTGGAAACACCATTTGCAGCTGAGTACCCGAACACCTTCCTGGAGTCACCACCATACATTGCTTGACTTACCACCATCCCGTCTCATGATTAAGGAGACCTCGCTCTGCGAGCATTTGTTGTTGTTTTTGTTGTTTTTTTTTAAATACTAATTCTCATCTCTTATTCTACACTGTTCCTTGTGGGAACTTTTAGTTTCTATTTTTAATTATTTAACTAGTGATAATCGATGTTGTCGCTTATTGCTAAATAAGCAACCCTAGTTATTGTCTCCATATCCAACATTTAATTAGACTACACAAGTGTGAGAGTAGGATGAAAGTTGAATCTTCATCTTTTTCAACTTCTTTGTGCTGCATAGCTCAGGTCAAGTCTAGGGGTTAAATTCTTTTCAACAGGATCATCGTGTTGCTGCTAACTAAGTTTGCTGTCATCTTTGTGTGTATAGCTGTACAACTTTATCTGCAGTCCCGTGACACTGTAAGAATAGTAGACGTCTTCTTCTGAGACAACTTGTTTTTCACGAGCCACTCGTCGACTATTTCTTCAGTGGGGAATCTTTCCTAGCAGTTAGTTCTCATTGTCTTCTACTGTATCTGTGAGACTTCTCTCAACAGTAGCTGATCACGCGACAGTCACCAACATTTTAAAGTGCTGCAATTCAACGCCAGCATTTCTATAAGATTATAAATTAGTTGCATGTCCTTAACAGTACGTTGCCATCAACCCCACCATTTTTCGGGGCTGTTTGTGATTTTGATGGCAATTTTTACATTCAGAAGTTTGCCACTGATTTCTGAATGACTGGCGTTCATACCAAATAATTCAAAGCAAGAAGGTCTACAGCTGGTATAAAGTGACTCAGTATGTCAGGGAATTGTCAAACATGTCCACTGGTTCAAAGTCACGCTGCTACTGTAAGAACAATAAATTATAATAAACATAGCTTAAACATCAATACATTGAAAATCAAGAAACGTACATGAAATGGAATGCTAGAAAACTCCAAAATCTGAATGGATAGCATTTACATCAACATATTAGTAATTAGTAAACAGTGGTGACCAAGCGTTGGTTGAAATGTGTTTAGATAAGCACACATTTGGTTTTACTCAGGAGGGAGGGAATACGAAAGAGTGATTGGCGTAATTTTCTATTAACTCATGTAAAATTACTTAAAGGAATGTGGAAAATCTCAGGTGATATTGTATTTAGTAATCACAACAGCAAACCAATGGACATTAATATTGAAATGCCTCGATAGCAGAAAGTACAGAAAACAATATAGTTATTTCTCATAATGAGTTAGACATTGCTTTCGCCCGTGTGTTGCTGGGGCCCATACGGGGGAGCAAAGAATAGTAACACTGTTGCCTACCATGCATGTCGTAGGAGGCGACTGAGGAGGATATGGTTCCGTCGCCCTGCTACTGAGAGTGCGTGGCGTGACACTGTGAGCTGTGGGTTTCGTGTGGAGTGCTTTTACATCTGTCCACGGTTGTGTGTAGCGTGAACTGCATGTTCGGAACGATGGCGACCGGCTGTTGCTGGATTTACTGGTTTGCCTTTTCGGCTCACGAGTGCATTTTTCATGAGACTCCTGGGAGTCGCCGCTGGAGGTACGGAGTTCGTGCTTTGTGCGGCGCTTTCAGCGGGTCGTCCTGTGGAAAGAGACCAAGCCATATGGGATAAAACCCGGGTCAATGAAGTCTTTCTGGTGACTGCTGTGTCCATCGACGATGAACTGTAGTTTTCATGGAGGGCTGTTGTGTTGGCAATCTGGCGGCGGCATTATGCACAGTGTACCTGTGCGGGCTTTTGGTTTGCCGATACTCCTGTCTGTTCCATTGTTCACTTTTGGCAGTGAAGAGCATTTCGTGTGATATTCACTGGCATAGGAACGGAGCAATATGGGGACAACCCGTTGCCGTGAAGTTGGAACCACGACTAACTAACTAACTAACTAGACATTGCTTTGGATAAATGCAACACTTGAATTACCAGTGATACTCGTGAACTTCAATGTAAAAGTAGGCTGTGAAAAGTGAGCGGCATGACTAGTGCTTATGGATTAGGTGAAAGGAATCTTCTTCTTCTGCGTTCATCCGGAGTGTTTTTTTTTCCAGACGTAATTGCAGTGTGCCTGGTTAGGCACCTATAGGCTGAAAACCTTAGGCCAACACATACAACTTTAGCGTGCATTTTTTTCTTACTAGGTTAGCCTTCCTGGGTAACGTTTACTGCTGTGGTGCCGTCCACATCCCAGCTGGTCAAGTTGGAACGGTCGAAGACTTCATGGTCAACCCTCAAGAGAAGGCAGGGGCAGTCCTGATCATTTTCCGTCATCCAAGGAGGCTTCCATAATTGCAGAGCTGGCACATAGTGCTCGAAGACTGGGCTCACCCAAGTAATCGCCACGTCCTGCTCATGGCTGCTTTAATTACTCATTTCCATGTATTGGGTATTTCGTTCGCCCCTGGCTGCTCCACGCACAGACCAGAACAGTCAGTCTGCAGCCGACATCCACTCTGCAGATTTTCACTTCGGACTTCCAAGTAATGGATTCGCTAGCCAAGCGTTCCATTTCATTTTAGTGAGTCATTTTCCCACCTTTGTCTACGCTCACACAGTTAGCTCTTGTACAGACTTGCATCATAACCACTACGTGCGATTGGAATGCTTTTCCACTTTTAGTAATGCTCACGAGGTAGGCTACATGTACTGCCGGCTCAGCACCTTACCTCCATGCAGCAGGGAGCAAGTAACGGCCAGGCTTTCTCATCTGGGAATACCTCGGATGAGAGCCTTCACGCAAGTATCTGGGCCACGCATGTAGCAGGTTTAGCATCTCATCTCCATTTTGCAGTGGGTGAGTATTATACCAGTGTATAAGAACACGAAGGCATGTTGTTTTCTTGTTGATATAACGTTTATGGGGTAAGATGACAAAGCTTCGATGTTCTCCTCCACTCAAGTCCAAAGCCGGATCTTAACTGCCCTTGCCAACCCAATACGTCACGATTGAGCATCTCTCACCCTTTCACTCTCGATGCTCAATCGTGCTGTATCTGTTTCCCACTAGATTCTAATAATACCCCAGTACTCCTCCCTTACTGTTACACCTCCCCATGTTGAATAAAGAATTTTCCTTTTAAAGGAAAACTCTTTACTCCTAATCCCCATACTCCATTCCCTCTTTGTCTTCTAATCTTCCCTAAAATCAAGTTTGAGTAAATAATATATCTTTTAACTCTTCTCCCAGTGATATGGTCTGCTAATAATAACCCCCCCCCCCCCCCATATACTTCTTCTTCGACTTTTATTTATATAAGACCACGTATGGTAACCCTGTTAATCCAAACAGTCCTTCTTTCCTTTTTATTTCCCCAAAATTATATAGCTATCCACTATATAATTCTTCATTTCTGGTTCTTTCTTGTTTCCTGTATCAAATATACATATTATAAGAACAGCTCATAAATTCTTTATCGAAACTTTTGAACTTATAAAATTTCTCATTCTTTACTATTCTGGTTCTTTCTTGGCTCCTCCAGTTTCCTGTATCAAATATACATATTATAAGAACAGCTCATAAATTCTTTATCGAAACTTTTGCCCTTATACAATTTCTCATTCTTTCAAACCCCAGGACGTACAAAAACAATGTAGTTAGAAAAAGCAAAGAAGCGGTGCGCACCTAGTAAGAAACATAAAGAATGAATACACGACATGACCACATGGACATACAGCAATGCAAATTAAGACACTCACCCTTTACCTCCCTTGCCAATAAAAAAAATTTTGTAAAATAATATTTTTTTAAAACACCTTATGAAATACATCTTTGTTCGTTATAAAACAATTTGGCAAAAGTTTTCATAAATCTTATATTCCACCTTGACATTGCCAACCACAATTCTGTTCCTTTTTCATTATCTCACCTTCCACCATGAGCCCATGTTCATATTCCATGAACATCTCTAATATAATTAAAGCTGGTATTTCACAGCACCTATATCTTGCCCCCGTATTTCCCATAGTCATATACTGCCATTTACAGTCTTCCCCCTACCTTATATCATTGGGACTAAGTATAATCAACTCATTTCTGAACGAAAGACTCTAAGCCAAACCTCATCAAGTTAAAGGTCCTCGACTAACTTTATAATCATATAACTCAATATACTAAAGCATTCATGTAATCGAAATAAAATGAACACAACCCCCAACCGAATCTAAAGAAAAAACAAATTTTTAAAATGACACAACATGCATGTTATCAAATCAGAATAAAACATTCTATTACTACCTATCACTATTGGACACTTTTACGGTCCAATAGATTTTACCAACTCAAATGCTTGGAACACAATCACCCTATTCTAACTCAATAAATCAACCAACAACAATCAATTTTCAAAACCAAATCAAGAAAAAAAAACTTATAACTTATAACTCATAACTAAACGTTAGCCATCATTTTCTAGAACCAACTCAATCATAAAAACATATTACGTATAGTGACCCACCAACATTGGCCCCACTTATTAAGTAAAATAACGTATATCTACTTATACAGGTCATTCCAGTATATCTATGACCAAGAAAACTAAACATTTCACTGTCCATCCGTATATTTGTTAACTACTGACCAATTACTTATTCACACCTGTTCTATTTACCTAAACAAATCAGTAATCAACATTTATCATACCATATATTATCTTCTAACTCCTAACAGCACATAACAACCGAAACAACTTCTTAAGTAAGCACCGTAATGTGGCCACAAATTCCAATATTAACTCAACGTAGTAGCCAACCTCTACTTATCAACGAACTTGTAATCTGGTTTCTCTAGGAGCTGTCATCACTTGTTAATCCTTATCGTTAAATACCAATATCTCGAGACCACTTCCACCGTTTCGTATAAGCATCCCTTTCACTTCTAACTCCTGCTATCTGCAGTACTTTCTAACATCTATCTCCTGCGTTTCCGCTTCTTCAACAAGTCCAAGTTTCTTTGAATAAGTGCTAATTCTACATCAATATCTTCTTCTTCGTACAACTTATTAGTTTCTTCCATACTACTACTTGACTCTGACTTTTCATCCATTTCTTCTTCTTCGTCTGTATGTCTCTCTTCAGCTGCCGCTAATCTCTTCCGTTCAACATCCCACCTAATTTGTCGATCACTCTTTCTTAAGGATCTTTCTAGTAGAGGTATATCTTCTCCGCTTGTTGAACAATCTCTAATTCTCCTCTGTCTTTTCACTTCTTTATCTCTTTGACTGTCCATTCTTCTTTTCGTTGCTTGCCTAGTATTTTTAAATGGAGCACCTGTGTCTTCTTCCATACTATCATAATGAGTTTCATTTAGCCCTTCTTCTTCCATTCTTTTCGGAATTGTCTGTTCTTGAGTATCTTCGTAACTTGGATTTGCTAGCAACTGATTTTGTTCTGGTTCTTTTCTAAGACTTGGGGTTACTGTAGCTCCTCTAACAACCTGTTCATCCAAAAATTTCGTGTCCGAATAATAATAATTATTATAATTATTATTTTCTATCTCATCTTCATCTCTTCTTAAGTGTTCAACGTGTGCCCTTGCTATATGTGCTGTGACCTGGTTCTTTATAATATACGATACATTCCTAGTTTTTCCAAAACGTAATAACCTGGAATCCAACGAGTATCAAACTTAGAGTTTCTTCTATGCTTCTTGTAATAAACTCTATCACCTACCTTAAACTCCTGTAATTTTGTATTTACATTTTTGTACTTTTTCTGTCTTTCCCTAGCTTTAATTATATTATTCCTTAATCTCACATGTGCTTTATGCATTTCCTGTATTATGGTTTCTTGAAATTCTTCACCCATATATTTCCGTCTAGGTTTCAATAGATTATCTATAGGTAATATTGGTTTCCTCCCGTGTAATAAATAAAATGGTGAAAAACCCGTGCTCTCATTTTGATTTGTACGAATGGCACTAAGGGCAGGTCCCAAAAATAAATCCCAATCTCTTTCATGTTCATCAATAATCTTCGCCATAACGTCGTATAACGTCCGATGTTGACGTTCGTTTTTCGCATTTGAAGAAGGTCTATAAAATGAGGTCTTTATATGTTTTATATTTAAGTCTTTTAATAACTTTTCGAATTTTTTATTTACAAACTCTCTACCATTATCTGTAAGTATACTTTGTGGGCAACTAAACCTTGGTACGAACTCTTGTAAAAAAATATTAATGACAGTATCCGCGCTCTTATCTGGGATTGCATAAACCTCTGGCCAAAGACTGTAGACGTCTACTATATGAATTAAATACACATTTCCTGACAATGTCCTGGGGTGTGGACCCGATATATCTAAACTAATCTTTTGCATTGGGAACTGAGGAATATCTGTGTCTTGTAAGGGAGACTTTATTGTTTTCATGTTCCTTAATCTGCACTTTTCACACGTATCTACATATTTGCATGCAGATTTAAACAAGTTTGGCCAATAATATTTACTTGTAAGTGCTTTCACCAGTTTGTCTCTACCGAGATGTCCATTTTCATCGTGATATGCTTTTAAAAGTTCATTTTCCAAATGCCTTGGAATATATTTCCTTAGCTGTTCGTTCCTTTCACACATATAATATAACTGTCCATCCTCTTGTAAAACCAAATAATTCCTTTTATATTTGTTATCTTCTGTTTCTCGTAATTTTTCTTTTATTTGTATGACTCTTGGGTCCAAATCTTGCTCTTCTTTCATATTGAATTGTGCTAACTGTAGGTCTTCTTCCCTATGTTCAGACTCTTGATCCGATGGTAGACTATCAAATTCTTCCCTATTTATTATAGCAGAATCTAGAATATTTACTTGCCAATTTCGGTCGTCTATCTCTGGTTCAGCTGCTTCCTCTTCTGTATCTTCTGATGACTGTGGATATGGAATTCTAGACAATAAATCGGCGCATGTATTTATCCTACCTGGTATGTACTCAATTACCGCGTTGTACCCCTGTAGATTCAATGCCCACGTCTGTATTTTCCTGTTCTGCACTGGAGCTTCTAGAAAAGACTTTAAAGGCATGTGGTCAGTTCTAATAACAAAATTTGCGTTATGTAAGTAGTAATTAAGTTTTTGAAGAGCGTAATGAATCGCGTAAGCCTCCTTCTCAATAGTCGTCCATTTCCTTTGTGATTTACTAAGTTTATGCGACAAGAAGTAGATAGGCCTTTCATTTTTAACGCCTGGTATTCCAGACTCTTTTCCTTCATATGGTTGCACCAAACATGCTCCTACTGCATTGTCCGAAGCATCTGTGTACAGTATTAACTGTTTGTTTAAGTCTGGATGCGTCAACAGTGGTACCAGTGTTAAGCTGTTTTTTAAATACTCGAACGCTTTCTGACATTCATCATCCCACTTAAACCTAGCGTACTTGCCTGTTAAGTTTGTAATAGGTTCAGCTATCCTTGAAAACGCTGGAATAAACCGCCTATAATACGCACATGTTCCTATAAAAGCACGTACTTCCTTAACGTTAGTTGGAGCAGGTAACTCTTTAATAATCTTTATCTTGTCCTGGTCTGGTTTAATACCTTCTCTATTTATAATATACCCCAAATATTTTGTTTCTGTCTTTAAAAATTGGCATTTACTAAGCTTTAACTTTACATCATGCTTTCTTAACCTGTCAAACACTAGTCTAATATGTTTCAAATGATCCTCTACATTTCCTTTTGTATAAATCAATATATCGTCTATATAGGCTAGAGCGAACCTTTGCATACCTTCTAAAACTTCGTTAATTAAGAGCATATAGTGAGAGGGTGCCGTTTTTACGCCAAAAGGCATTCGTAAGAATTCGTACGAGCCCATATGGGTACAAAAGGCGCTTTTCTTTTGTGCGTCTTCCGACATCGGAATACACCAAAATCCTGACCTTGCGTCCAGCGTTGTAAAATATGTAGAGCCATTAAGCAGCCCCAAAATATCATCAATCACCGGCAGTGGGTATGCTACATTCTTGGTAATTTTGTTCAACGCCCTGTAATCACAGCAGAAGCGACTCGTACCATCAGGTTTGGCCACGATGACGACCGGAGACGACCATTCAGACTTCGACCTTTTTATTATTCCTGCTTTCAGCATCTCTTCTATTGCCTTTTCCACGATTTCTCTGTTTCTTAATGGAGTTCTATATGGTTTTAAACTTATTGGTGGATGATCTCCCGTGTCTATTTCCATTGTAACTGTTCGCGTCTTTCCCAATTCTAAATCATTAACCGCAAACACATCTTGATTTTGCTTTATAAGTTGTTCCAACACTTCCTTATTTTCTGGCGGAGCTTTTAACTGTGACAACAATTCTTGTTCCCTTGTTATTTTGTCCAGTGAATGTATATGGGACTTTATTTCCTCTGGATGGATGGATCAATTCATCCTATTCTGACGTTCCCTCTTCTTCTGTGTCCGCGTCTGTCATTTCCCCTTTCACTAGAAGTTTCCAAATAACTTGTTCCCGACACTTCTGCTCTATCCGTTGCCAATATGTCACTAATGTTATGATCTAATTTGGCTATCACACATCCTCTGTATAACTTGATTTCTCTACCTGTGTTGTTGATAACCATTACTGGAAAGGTTAAGTGTTTATCCAACTCCATTACTCCATCTGGAACCTCCAAACCAGGCTCATCAATTATTTCCTCTTGTAACTCAGTGATTCTGACTGTGTTTCCTTCCACATAATATGGGTTTCTCTTCAGCTTCGCTTGTATCAAATTAACCGACTGTGGTTTTAACGTCGTTGTCATTTTAACTCTAACTAGTGCTGATATATGCATGTCCTCTTCCATATCTATATAGACGTCCCTGAATTTTAACTTATGTAAATCATAAAAAAGTCTTATTCCATTTTTTATCAAAAAATCTCTTCCTATTAACATATTTCTATTTAAACCCCTCACTACATGAAAAAGGTGTCTTATGTTGATCCCTCCTAACTTAAAATTTATCATTGTTTGTCCAATTACTTGTAAATTCTGTCCAGTAACAGAGTGTAAATTATTATGACTCTTAAATACTCTACAATTTCTTACTATTTTGTATAAAAAACTTTCTTTTACTACACTAACTTGAGCTCCCGAATCAATTAATGTACGAACTCTATACTTTCCTATTTCTAATATACAAGAGCTATAATCTGTTTTATCTTCTATAAATTTCTTGACTTCATCTAGTTGAAAATATTCTCTGTTCGACCTATTATATCTGTTATTAACATATTCTCTAACCCTTGGGACCTTACTATTTACCCTCCTATCATAGGTCCTGTCTAATAGGTAGGGCGCCGATTTTCCTGTGTTCTTGTACCTGTAAAATTCCTGTGTTCATCAACAACATTCCTACTCACTCTATTATTATCATGTCTACCCTGTGTATTCGACTGGACACGCCTGTTATTACAAAAACGAGAAACATGTCCCCGTTGACCACAAACCCAACAGACAATATTTGTGTTATTTGTGTTTCCCACTGTCTCACTTGTAGGGTATCTCACATTTCTTCTTTCAACATAATCGCTCCTATTTCTACCTTGTAACGTTTGTATACCGCCTCTCCTATTCCATCCGAATCTTGTTTGTCCTATTTCCATGGGTTCCTCAACTCTGTCGTCTCGATTACTTCCCACTTCTCGTCCTGTTCTTAATCTAAACCTACGTCTCAAATTTTCCTCTTGTACCGCGATATCCACCGCTTGTGATAACCTCTCAGGGTTTTCCCGCATCAACTTAAGTTTCAAACCATCAGATTTTATGCCATCTACAAAAATCCCTACTAACATCCTGTCCACCTCCTCCCCTCGTACATTCTGTCCTAAGAATGCTTCTTCAGCCAGGTTAATCAATCTATCGCTAAACAATTGTACCGTCTCTCCGTTATTTTGTTTAGCCTGCCTCAACACCGAAAATGCATGTTGTGGATCCGTTATTTCTGCATATTTCCTTGCTAGGTCTTCTTTGAATTGTTCCCACGTCTCATCTACTCTAGCCTCTAACTTTCTTCTTATATGATCCGAAACTGGTTCCGTTGCCGTCTGATAAGCCAGTCTCATTTTTTCTTCATCTGTTGCTGAGATCAAATAGGCATATTTTTCTATGGAAGTGACCCATTTCTTATAGTCTCTGGCCTGTCCACTAAACTTCACAATTTCTGTTGCCATCCCTTGTTGTTTAATCACCATATTAAGTCGGCTTACTGCTGTTCCCACGCCTGTCAAAACCTGTGCTAAGGTGTCTTGTTCCGCCATGCTGAAAAATACTGAAACAAAGCAAGCAAAGAACCACACAATTTCAACTTCTTAATTTAAGGAATACACTCACTTATTATAGACAACCACAGTTATTTTCTGGGTTTGAGTACCACACAATTTTAACTTCTTAATTTAAGGAATACACTCACTTATTATAGAAAACCAGAGTTATTTTCTGGGTTTGAGTACCACACAATTTTAACTTCTTAATTTAAGGAATTCACTCACTTATTATAGAAAACCAGAGTTATTTTCTGGGTTTGAGTACCACACAATTTTAACTTCTTAATTTAAGGAATACACTCACTTATTATAGAAAACCAGAGTTAGTTTCTTTTTGTTTCCTGACTCAAGCCCGTACCTTCCTCGCCTCAGCGTCAATTTTCGTTCGATCGCCAGGAGTCTATCTCAGCTGAAAAATCAGTCGCGGAGTTCAGGTAGTCTGTTTCTTCCCCCAGGTAATTGCGTTACTTCTCTAGGGATGCCGGGATTATCTTCAACCCCTGGTTGGGTCCCATCTGAGTCTTGTAGCCTTTGTTTTCACCCCGGGTGGGGTACATCATCGACGTCTTGAGATAGCGATAACGTAAGTGGCTGGCGATTTGAAATTAGCAAAAGTCAGGTTATGGTAACTTTTTGAAACTCCAGAGTTCAGATCGCGGCTATGGGAAGCCCTTTAATAACGCTGAAGGCTGAAGTTCAGACAACGACCATGACCAGCCCCTGGATAACGTTAAAGTTCAGTCTACGGCTCTGGAAAGCCCTTTGATGACGTTAAAATTCAAACCACGGCTCTGGGAAGCCCTTTGATGACGTTAAAATTCAAACCACGGCTCTGGGAAGCCCTTTGATGAGGTTAAAATTCAAACCACGGCTCTGGGAAGCCCTTTGATGAGGTTAAAATTCAAACCACGGCTCTGGGAGGCCCTTTGATGAGGTTAAAATTCAAACCACGGCTCTGGGAAGCCCTTTGATGACGTTAAAATTCAAACCACGGCTCTGGGAAGCCCTTTGATGAGGTTAAAATTCAAACCACGGCTCTGGGAAGCCCTTTGATGACGTTAAAGTTCTATAATTTTACATGATTGAGAAATTATTTGCTCAGGGTTATCACAGCCTTCGAGCCTCTTTATTTGCTGATTACTGAACTGATTACAGAATTTTACTGGACATCCTTTCACTGGAACAACAACAAGCGTCTCCCGACCTTGATAAAACTGATTTGAGAAAACGTTAAATACCTTCTGGTTTAGGCATTCTTTGAAGGTTTCTTAGTACTTCGCGTGGTAGCCGGGACGGCCCAATTCAGTATCCTGGTTAAACGGCTCCATTTCGCATCCTATACCAGTGTATAAGAACACGAAGGCATGTTGTTTTCTTGTTGATATAACGTTTATGGGGTAAGATGACAAAGCTTCGATGTTCTCCTCCACTCAAGTCCAAAGCCGGATCTTAACTGCCCTTGCCAACCCAATACGTCACGATTGAGCATCTCTCACCCTTTCACTCTCGATGCTCAATCGTGCTGTATCTGTTTCCCACTAGATTCTAATAATACCCCAGTACTCCTCCCTTACTGTTACAGTATCTGTTGACTTAGAGGCGTTCAGTCATATCCCTCAGCAGAGAGCCTTAGAGTATGTGTCCGGACCTCTAAAAGGACACAATAGATTACGCAACCACATGTATACAAAATTCAAGATTGGTGAAACAGCCATGTGCACATGTGGACTGGGGTCACAGACAGCAGAGCACATACTCCAAGACTGCCCAAAATATAACATATCTAGGCAAAACTTCTGGCCTAGAGAGACAGTGGAAGATAAACTCTATGGACCGCTGTGTGAACTAAAAAAGACTGTTAGATTCATACAAGAGACAACATTGCAGTTATAGACATATTTCAAGCGAAGGAAAGAAGAAGAAGGTCAAAACCAAGAATTAGTGGCATGATTTGGTCTTCGACTGCCTATCCTCAGTCTACCTGCAGAGCAGAAGGTTGTGTTTCTCTTGGTCTGGTCCCTATCACAAGGCCAATCAGCACAAAGCAACACCAGATCTCTGTACAAGAAAGAGCCTTTCCTAGAATGTTTATGTGCATATTTGGTTATTGTTTTATAGTGTAACATATTAGGTGTTACGTTACTATAAACACTTATTCGTATTGACGAAACATTAATTGATACTTAGTTATATATCTTTTAAAATACTTTTTATTGTGTTTATACTGCGAGTGAGGGAGTCCTCACTGCTCATCCTTACTGATCTGTATACATGTGTTTTAATTTTTACAGAAATATTACTGTTTCTCTGTACTTTAGAGTGTGTATTATTATAAGGGACGTAAGTTGTATTCATTTTATGTTCAAAAAAAAAAATTATGATTACGCATTGTTAAAATGTCTAATAAGTACGAACACTGGCTCTCTGTAATAATGGGTTTCAGAATCGGGTATTTAAATATCTGCCATCTATTAGGGAAGCTGCCCGAACTATCACTTATACTTAATCAAAATTTTCACATGTTCGGCATTAGCGAAAGTCGATTAAATAGTAACATCTCAGATGATGACATTGCTATCAGAGATTTTAAAACCAATTAGAAGAGATCCCTATCAGAAACAAGAGACGAGCATTGCAGTTTATATTTCTAACTGGCTTAACGTCCACCGCAGGATAGATTTTGAAACATGTGAGATTGAGTGTGTATGGCTTGAGGTTAAACTTCAAAATCGCATACCCCTAGTGGTTAGCTATCTTTATCGAAACCCCAGTGCAGGAAACATCAGGTATGAAAAATTCACCACTATGATGGATGTAGTCTTTAGTAATGCGAGAGAAATAATATTGCTAGGTGACTTCAACATAGACACTAACAACTCAAACAAAACATGGGAAAACATAATAGAGTCATATAACTTCCAACAGTTAGTCAAACAAGCTACCAGAATAACAAACTCATTTGCAACACATACAGATCACATTTAGAATATGTGTGCTAACAACATCACAGAATGTACTGGACCTATTAATGCAATGAGCGATCACTACCCAGTATGTAGCACGTGGTCGAAAATAGGTACCAAAATTCCGAACCACAAACATATAAGTATAAAATATAAAAATTTCAATCAGGATGTCTTTTTACAAGGCTTGCTCAACTCATCTCTAGACTAAGTTTACCAGCTTCCTGACCCAGACGGTGTACTTTCATATGCAACTAAGAATTCAAGTGGTGCACTATCAACTGTAACTAAGAGTTGAAGCGGTGCAATATCAACTGTAACTAAGAGTTCAAGAAGTGCATTATCAACTGTAACTAAGAGTTGAATTGACATACAGAGTGTCCACACTGTTGACTTTTAGGTGTGAAGCTGGAGAGAGTTGACACAGAAATGCATGAAATCTGAGGAGCGAGCCTGACCACCTTGCCCAGTGGGTTCCAGACAAATGACTTCCTAGTTATACTATTAACAGGTTTTGTCAATGCCTGCCTTATCTAGCACTAGTTATACTATTAACAGGTTTTGTCAATGCCTGCCTTATCTAGCACCAGCAGCTTTTGCTCATCTCTTGGTTCTCTGTGATGTGTTTAATTCTATGACACACATGTGTTCTTCACAACATAAATGATAGAAAGCAAATAATGTATTTGACATGAGTTCTTGTGCGTATGTTCTGTTGTAGATCATAACATTATGTACACGAGGAAAACACCCAATGCACATATTATTTGTCTTTGAAATGTGTTTTTCATGCAGGACATCAGTTTGTCTGCCCAAGTAAAGTATGTACCACAATCATGATTTGTGTGTGATTTCTTTACTGTATTTGTTTTCCTGTGTTACTTAGGTTTGTTACGTTGAACAAACAAATAGACACTTGTAAGGTTTCTCTCTGATATGTTTCATCTGGGTTCCATCGCTGTTCTTTTTTATCAAATCACTATCTTGAGTAAATTGTTCATCACAACTGTGTTTTATATTTGTGCATTGTTTTCTTGTGAATCTTCAGATTGTGAACATGAGATCATAAATACAAGATCCCCGTCATGAATTATGTCGAATGGGTTACGATTGCAACTCATAATCCAACATACCGCGTTTGACTGCCTTGGGTTGGTTTCCATACAAAAGTACGAATGGAATTAATTCAGAAAGCATGGCAAACAACTCAACATAAGATTGCCAAGAAATAAAAAACCAGCCAAAAATGCTGGGAAAGACTCCCTTCTTCACACTGAGAGCGTCTGGGGCGCATGGCCATTAGGAACAAACAACGATACAACAGATGAGGGGTGAGGTGTAGAGTTTCAACTACAAGGCAAAGTGGCGTCGGATATAGCGTAACATACAAGACTTATGAGATCATCGTTTGTCCTTTCCAGCACAACCAACAAATAGATGCTCACTGAGTCCTCCAATTACTCACTTAAACACACATATGATAATAAAACTCTGACCAACAAAATGAAAATTGAAACAACCAATGAAAATGACATACACAAAGAAATCAACACTAATGTACAAGTCAAAAGAAAACAGACAACACTGAAAATGACACCAGCACTGAAAAGACACACCCACTGACAAGTGACACATAAAAAATGAAACAACCAATGAAAACTGACAAAAAACAACGAAAAACACAAAGACAAAACTGCCACAGCGACACACTGACAAAACGACAAACTGACACAACAAATAAAACTAGATTAGTCAAATGTAAACGTCAAAATGTAACAGACAACCACTGAAAATGACACACCAACAAAAACTGATACAACGGCAAAATGACACAAACAATGAAAACTGAAACAGCCAAGGAAAACTGGGGGGGGGGGGGGGAGACAATGACAAACTGTCACAATGACACACTGATACAACCAAAGAAACCAGACTAGTCAAATGTAAACGTCAAAATATAACAGACAACCACTGAACATGACACAATGACCTAAAAATGACACAATAGCAAAATGACCCAAACAATGTAAACCAAAACAATCAATGAAACAATGAAAATTACTTACATAAACAATGAACGATGCGTGCATCACCTAAAGAAAACAAGACAGCAAAAATATAACAGAGATTGACTGTATCCCCCACCTCATGTCGTACAACCCCGTCAGCATCTCAGAATTAAAGATAACCTTCGTTCGTCATTTCACACACCACAGTGAGTTTCTTCTACATACATTCATGAAAATACTAAACGTCGTATGTAGGCTAATGACATTTATTAATGCCCACCGGCAGTGTCAACATAGTGCGTACAAGTATCACAGTTTTCGCACGCATGGCATACACTGTACATTATATATATCAATGGCAATTAATGCTCAGCTATTCGTGCGCTCACAACACAATTCATTCTCATTCCCCGCACTTAACAATCGCTTTCGTAACTCAGCAGGGCTAGCTTTCACACTGGCAATCAATACACTCTCTCCCTCGATTCCACACGTCTTTCCTCTAACGTGTCTCCGTCCAGCCTGAAGCCTTCTGGTGTTCGGCCTGATAGTCACGTAGTGTTTGACCGCGTGTACCCTGGGAAAATCATGCTGCATCAGTTGTCTTTCCGTACGTACTAGCTGTTCGGTCTGGTTTGTCTCCGGTCCTTCAGTGCAGGGTTTTACTGTCGGTCAAGGACATAGTCCCGTCTATGTCCCTGTGTCCTGTTTACAACCTCGTGTCCTGTTTACAGCTGGACCTTGTTGTCCCGTCTATGTCCTGTCTATGACATGTCTATTGTCCTGTCTATGACATATCTATTATTCTATCTCTAACCTCTCCATTGTCCTGTATATGACAACAACACGCTGATAGTGTTCCTCACCTCAGACAGAAACGTGTCAAGCATCACATTCAAAAGTGTCCCCCCCCCCTCCCCCCATATCGCACAACTTGTTGAATTGCTCTGACAACTGCCCCAATTATTTGTAGAACTTGTCGAATTGTTCTGACAAATTTTCTACTGGCCCTATCAATTTGCCCACAGGCTCTCACAACTTATCGAATTGGCCTAGCAACTTACCCACTAGACTTCACAAATCCCCGTCGGCTCTCACAACGTGTCGAGCAGCCCTGACAACTTGTCCACTGGCTCTCACAACTCACCCATTGGACCTGACAACATGACCCCTTGCACTCATAATTTGATCTTACCATAGCAACTTGCACACTTACTCCTACAAACTGCACCTTATGTCACACAAAGATGTCCCTCAATTAACTCAGAAAAATCCCTAATAGAATACAAATGTATCCCTCAAGTCATACAGAAGTGTCCCTCTCATAACACAGAAGTGTCCCTCATAGCACACAAATGTATCCCTCAACTCACAAAGAAGTGACCCTCTTAGGTAGGGTTGCCAGATCCGTGGGCACCAAAGGGAGGACATAATAAGACGCAAAGGAGGACACATTGAATGTTTCATTTATATCATTCCAGATTAAATCCACATTCAGTACAATTTTATTACAATAGCTGCTAAATGCGAGAACACATTTCTACCTTCTCTTCTGTTAATTCCTCCAAAATTCACATTGGCATTGTCACCAGCAAAAGCAACACATTTGGAGTCAAATTATGTTTTTGGAGTGTTATCAAAATATACTGTGATATAGTTTCTAAGGTTTCATTTGGTGTGTTGTCTAACTCGAGAATCTTAGTTTGGATTCTACCTGCTTTCCAGTCAAAGTACTGAACAACGATTGGAAATATTTTCTGCAAACTGTGATTGCTAGCAACTGTCAAAAGACCAAAACATGAAATACCAATTTCATCAACAGTGTGTGTGTGTGTGTATGTGTGTGTGTGTGTGTGGGGGGGGGGGGGAAACCTGGTTTATTATTGCTGCAGCCTTTGTTTTTGCACAATCAATACTTATTTTTTTTATTAAAGCAATTTCTGAATCGTCAAATTATGTGTGCATCAAACCAGCTGTACAGGTTATCGAGTTGTAAGACTGATGATGACAAACTGTATGAAATGCCAAAGTTGTTTCAGCCGCATGCGCTTTCAGCAACACATTTGAGTACTTAGGCTGTGGAAAAAAACGTCAATGTGCTAGATGACGCGGACACTTTGATTAGGTTTCTATGTCTCTCACTGTCAACATGTCGCTCCAAGTCAGTAGTTCCTTTGTTGGCAACGGACAAGTAACTATCGCAAATCGTACACTTTGCCTCATTCTCATTGCGTCCTTCAATGAAGCATGGAAACTTATTCATAGTGTTCAATAATTCGCATTTTGCTCTTTGTAAAAGCCATTTTCATAATCACAGACGACAAAAATTACAAATTTTAAAAACTATTTTAAGTTCGTCTCTGCTACCGGAACCGAAAATAACATTAACATTTTGACCATAGAGACTACAGCATTGTTAGTGTTGCCGAATAGAGCAACATTTAGATTCAAATTATACAAATAATTGGTATTTCACATTTGGTATAAATAGGAAAATTAAATAAATATTATTTAGCAATGGGTTTTTAATAGAGAATGTAAATACACGGTAGAGTGTAGATAAATTGTAAGTTGTAACAATAATACATAAAAAATGATAGCATAACATATTTAAAAAGCCGGACACTTTAAAGGTTTTAGCTTTGCCTGCCGGACGGAGGGCATTAGGCTAAAAAAGGAGGACATGTCCTCTCTTTGCTGGACGTGGAAATTCTACTCATAGAATGCAAATGTATCCCTCAAATCAAACAGAAGTGTCCCTTATGTCACACAAAAGGGTCCCTCAACAAACACAAAAGTGTCCCTCGTAAAATACAAATGTATCCCTCAAGTCATACAGGAGTGTCACATATGTCACACAAAACTATCCCTCATAGCATGCAAGCGTATCCCTCAAGTCTATATCTATAAAACAGAGTGTATGTGGTTTTGTGTGTTTGTGGTCAGCTATGTATTGGATGCGTTCGATAACGGTACATCCGATTGAGATGACATTTTCTACACATCTTCCTTTCATTCCTGTGCAACCGACTATAATAGTTTCTTAGTGTAAAATCGTCTACTTATTTAATACCATTTTCTTTTTCATTATATAATTTCTATATAGCAGGGGGACTTCACTCTAGAAAAGTTATTTCAAGGGGCATAACTGTTAATAGCATTTCTATATACTTTAAAGTCATATTGTTACACTTACTTGTACTATTGTTAAACTCTTTGTCTATAGTTATTTTCAGGCATATGACTTATAATAAATAATTATATAATCTTTGAGGCATTTTCAAATTTTTCATAAAAATAATGCATAATGCATAACATTGTAACCCATCTTTTTCTGCTTAAAGAACTTATCAACTGTCATGTCGGTGATTAAAAACAGTTTTCATTAAAAATAATGAATGGTGTGTGGAAGGACATTCTTTTAAGTTACTGTGCGCCAGGGGCTGGGCGAAACCACGCCGGGTCAGATAGATAGACAGACAGACAGATAGTCGGGAACGGAAGCTTATTTGACTACTTATATGAATTAAATGACATGCTCCCCACCAGGGACTGGGTGAAGCCGGGCCGGGTCAGACAGGCAGACAGATAGACAGACAAGCAGATAGTCGGGAAAGGGAGAGCTTACACGACTACGTATATGAATTAAATGAGATGCTCCCCACCAGGGACTGGGTGAAGCCGGGCCGGGTCAGACAGACAGACAGATAGTCGGGAACGGGAGAGCTTATATGACTACTTATATGAATTAAATGAGATGCTCCCCACCAGGGACTGGGTGAAGACGGGCCGGGTCATCCAGACAGACAGACAGACAGACAAACAAGCAGACAGACAGACTGATAGATAGATAGATCCCTTCCAGGGCCTGGGCGAAGCCGGGCCGGGTCAGCTAGTCATACATAAAAGTCCATAACCTAACACAGAAGTGTTCATCATAGAATACAAATGAATCCCTCAAATTATACAGAAGTGTTCCTCGTCAAACACAGAAGTGCCCCTCATAGAATACAAATGTATCCCTCTAAAAATATATATAATAATGAAAAAAAAATAAATAATAAACTAGGACAAATGAGGTGGAGCCTCAATTTTTCTCCTTTATGTTTTCTTATTTCTATATAACATCACGAGGCAATATCACCTGCAGCGGCATACATATTCATAATACCCGGACTAGGGGGTGGGGGATAGCCACTCTGGTCTTTTTCTTCGTTAAGATGACGCTACTACTTTCGGAAGGGTTTAAATTCAAGCACGTGTTAGCTTCCATTCAACGGAAGTTCATTTTCACAACTTAAGTGCATGTGTAAGAATGACTATCCACAGGAAGTAGTAGTAATTGACCACACAGCTTGAATTTCGACCCAATAGACTTCTACTTTTCTATGAAGAATATGCCTTACCAAAACATGAACTGTCGAAGACATGAACGTACACAAATATTCTGATGTTGACGTAAACTTACCAAAATCTGTTGCTGAAGAAATGAATTTATCAAAACATGGACTGCTGAAGATATGAACTTACCACATACACAAAATATGATGACGACATGACCATACAAAACAAATTATGATGACGACATGAACTTACAAAAATGTTATGCTGAAGAAATGATCTTACAAAACACATGAACTTATCTACACACACAACTATTTCTGTATGACTAGAGGGATACATTTGTATTCTATGAAGGACACTTCTGTGTTTCGTAAGGAAAACTTCTGTATGAGTTGATGGATACATTTATATTCTGTGATGGGCTCTTCTGTGTTATGAAGGATACATTTGTGTGCTATCAGAGCACTTCTGTGTTAAGTGAGGGACACTTCTGTTTGCTTGCTTGCTTGTGTTCGTTGGCTTGAGCTCCAACGTGAAGTCCTGTATGTCTGATGAAAGCATCCTGTTGTCCAACATCAGTGTGATGTCATACAGGACCTGACGTTTGCGTGAGTATCCGTTGTCCCATGTCTGGCTTATTGGTGTGCAGACTGGTGGTTCCTCGCCGTACAGGCAGACACTCTCCGACTTCGGAGGAATCGGCGATCCTACTGACTTTAGCCAGGACCCCGAAGGGACCTGTTGCCCAGGACGCTCGACAAGGATGCGTCAGTAGGTCTTGGCCAGTATATAACCCGGCCCTGGTGGCTTGGAAACACCTCTGCGTCCCACTTCTGTTTGACGTGAGGGATACATTTGTATTCTATGAGGGACACTTCTGTGTTAAGTGAGAGATACCTTTGTGTGTCAAAAGGAACACATTTTAGGAGTAAGTGTGCAAGTTGGTA
The DNA here is from genome assembly GCA_014155875.1 of Cepaea nemoralis. Lineage (NCBI taxonomy): Eukaryota > Metazoa > Mollusca > Gastropoda > Stylommatophora > Helicidae > Cepaea > Cepaea nemoralis. Next base: position 10,900 of record JACEFZ010010525.1, on the reverse strand, counting down.
TAGTTAGACGACAATCTGTGATAGCAAGTGGTCAAGTTATGAGTGCAAGTTGACATGTTGTCAGGTTCAGAGAGTTGTGAGAGCCAGTGGGCAAGTTGTCAGGGCAATTCGACAAGTTGTGAGAGCCTGTGGGCAAATTGATAGGGCCGGTTGGTAAGTTGTCAGAACAATTTGAAAAGCTTTACAAGTAAGTGGGGCAGTTAGCAGGGCAATTCGACAAGTTGTGCGATATGTGGGATACATCTGTATGTGATTGTGACACAGCTGCTTGACATGGGGGTCACTTCTGTTTCAAGTGAGGGATATTTCTGTCTGAGGTGAGGAACACATTTGTACGACATGGGGTGGGGGATACAGTCAATGTTTGTTACATTCTGGCTGTTTTGTTTTCTGTATGTGCATCATTCAGTGTTTATGCAAGCAGATTTCATTGGTTGTCTCAGTTTTCATTTGGTTCATTTTACCGAGTGTCATTTTTCGGCAACTGTATCATTTTCAGTGGTTTCTGTTACATTTTGACGTTTACATTTGACTAATATGGTTTATTTCGTTGTGTCAGTTTGTCTTTGTGTCAGGGTGTCGTTGTGTCATTTTGCCAAAGTTTTTCTTTATTTGTTATTGGTAGGTTTTCATTGGTTGTTTCAGTTTTCATTCTTTGGCTCATTTTGCCATTGTGCCATTGTGTCATTTTTGATAGTTGTGTCATTTTCAGTGGTGGTCTGTTAAATTTTGACGTTTACATTTGACTAATCTGGTTTCTTTATCGATGTGTCAATGTGTCGTTGTAACAGTTTGTCGTTGTGATAGTTTTTCATTGTTGTTGTTGTTTGTGTGTTTGTTGTTGTTTTTTTTTTTTGGGGGGGGGGGGGGGGGGGGGGGGGTCAGTTTTCATTGGCTTCATTTTGTTGATGTGATATTTGTCAGCGGGTGTGTCAATTTTCAGTGGATGTGTCATTTTCAGTGGTTGTCTGTTTCCTTTTGACTTGTACATTTGTATTGATTTCTTTGTTTATGTCATTTTTCATTGGTTGTTTCAGTTTTCAATGTTTGTGTCGGAAACTTATTATCATATATGTGTGTTTACGTGAGCAATTTAAGGACTTAGTGAGCATCTATTTGTCGGCCGTGCTTGAATAGTCAACCGATGATTTCATAAGTCTTGTATGTTATGCTATATCTGATGCCATTTTGTCCTATAGTTGAAACCCCACCCCTCACCTCTCATCTGTTATATCGTCGTTTGCTCCTAATTGCCATGCACTAGAGACGCACGCAGTGTGGAGAAGGAAGTTATTTATATCACACAGTGATATCGTTCGCGGCAATGAAGACTCTATCAGTAAGTTGGCGATAATGCTAGAGTGGGTGATTCAGCTTATGACGTCATCGCCTCTCACAACTACAAAACATAGATATTTCATCAATACATTAAATATCATACAACGCATACTAGTTTTATACTGCATAGCACACAAGATACCCCAACTTAGAACAATACATAACTCACATTATACTGGAATAGTACCTAATTTATAGACCATATGTATGCAAGAGCCAACAAACAAGATATATAAATACTTAGTGAAACAACAAGCATCGTCACTTCATAATGAAACAATTGATTTCCTGAGAAAATATATTTAGCTATGTTATATTCCCTTAACTTTATAATCACAGACATAGTCATACATCCAAAATTGCTTATATAATTAACCTAATACATACATCTGTTAGTAGAAACTCAGGTGGGAGTATCGATTGTCACACAAATACTACACAGCGGCCATTTCATTTCACCCCAAAACAACCATTGCTACTACTAATATCACCATTACTACTAATAATACTACTATTACTACAGTTACTGTTGCTACCTCTGCTGTTGATACTACTACTACCACTATTACTACTACTATTGCTACTACTACCACCACTGATGTTGCTAATACTACTACTAATACTACCACTAATATTACTTCTGCCAAAACTACAATTGTTACTAATACTAATGCTACTACCACTACCACTACCACTACCACTACTACTACTACTACTACTACTACTACTACTACTACTACTGTTACTGTCGGAGAACGCAATAAAGTGAGAGGCATGATCCCTTACACCAGCCGAAGGGTCTCTTGATGCTGATGATGGCAACTGTTATTACTACTGCTGCTGCTGCTACTACTACTACTACTACTACTACTACTACTACTACTACACCCACTACTACTATTAATACAATCATTACTACTACACCCACAATTACAATCATCACCCCCACTACTACAACTGCTCATCTCATCATGTTCCTCTTGTACCTTGCGGTGTCGAGGTGAAGTATAAACAGCAGGAGAGTGCCCGCTTATGGACTTCATGTGTCGATATTTTCATGGATTCTGTTATTCCATGCGTCCATCGTTTACATGGTCGGCCTCTTCCTCTGCTTCCCTCTGGTCTGTATATCACTGCTTGTTGTGGTATACTGTTAGTTCGTAATCTACTTGCATGGCCAAACCATTTGACTTGCTGCTTTATAATAAAATCTATTGCAGTTATAACCCCCACTTTAGTCTTGATTTCTTCATTTCTGATCTTATCTCTCTTTGATACATTGAGTACTATTACCAATAGTATTATTAATTGTATTATTGATCTAATGCTTGTTGTGAATTTGGTTTAACAATTAGCAAAAAGAAGACACAGATTATGTCACAAGGTGCACATGAGGTACCATCAATCTTTATTGACGACTAGAGATGGTAGACCATTTTACATATCTAGGATCAGTGGTAAATAGCAAATTATCCCTAGATCAGGAAATCAACATCAGGATTGGCAAGGCAGCAACAACAATGAACAGGTTAAGAAAAAGAGTATGGGAGAACTGGAAGATTACTGCCAAAACAAAAGTCCTTGTCTATCAAGCCTGTGTCCTTACTACTCTTATTTATGGCAGTGAAACCTGGACAACTTACTCACACCAAGAGAAACGTTTAAACAGCTTTCATGTGCGGTGTCTGCGAAGAATTCTTGGTATTAAGTGGCAAGACAAAATCACAAATACTGAAGTATTGGAAAGATCAGGTTGTGTGACGGTTTATTCCATGCTCAGTCTTCGTAGACTTAGATGGATAGGACATCTTAGGAGGATGGATGATGGTAGAATACCAAAGGACATCTTTTTTGGTGAATTACAGATGGGTAAGAGATCTCAGGGTCGGCCTCTACTACGATACTAAGATGTGTGTAAGTGGGACATGATTGATACAGGCATTGATAATGCACATTGGGAGCAAGTCGCCGCTGAACGTGTTTTTCTACATACAACGCCGCTGACACTACATGTTTTCAAATAAAACAGCTCCGTAAACAGACAATATCGATATTTTTTTTTTTTTTGGTTCGCATATCCTTTACAGGACATCGCTGTCAACATCAGTGGCGTCACTGGGATTGGTGTCACCCAGTGCGGTAAACTCTTGGTGTCACCCCTCTAGACATTCACCATGGTCTTCTTCCGAGTGTTCCTGTACCATATACAATCGCATATAGTAATGTTTGTAAAATAAGTCAAAAAGTTAATAAGGACATAAGAAAGAAAACAAATTGAACAATATAACTTCAATACTTCAGGTAAAACATAAATAAAGAACTTCGACAAACTCGGACAAAGTTAAATTTTTGTTATTTAACATTAAAATTTCTGTTATTTAAAATTAAAAGTTTCCCATCCTGGTCTTCAAAGCTGCAAACCTGTCAATCACATCATCAAAATCAATATCTTTCACCATATCACTTTCAATTGATAATATAGCCAGATCAGAAAGTCTTGACTGTCCCATGGTTGATCGCAAATAGTTCTTTATAAGTTTCAGTTTTGAAAAGCTCCACTCACATGAAGCCACAGACACACAGATCGTAAGAAATAGTTGTAGGCTTAGTGAGAGTATTGGGAGAGATTCAAGGAAATTCCAGTCAACTATGAATTTTAAAATATCAAATATTGACCAGTCTTTGGCTTTGTGGATATCAATATCTGCTGCCTTCAGGTGTCTTCTCAGCCTTGGTATTTCTTTTAAAAGCTCTACTTCGGATAGCTCATCATAGAAAGTGGTCAATTTTGGAACTGACACCAGCAATTCTTCTTCAGTTGCTGATAGAAGACTCTTGGCTTGAACAGCCTCAAACATATTTGCTACTTCCTTGATCGCTGTTGATCTGGTCTGGAGTTCAGAATGAAAACGATCAATACACTCCAGCATCGCCCTATTGTTTTCTTCTTGCATAGTGAGTCCAGCATCTCTGAGTTGTTCCCCTGCCATTCTCTTCTTGAACCTTAATCTCCTCTCTACTGTTATTCCAAATTGGTCTGCTTTTAAAAATGCCTGTTCAATTGCATGCTCCACTAAGTGACTGCGCTTCTCCTGCAGAAAAAGTCTTAATGCCTCTAACTTGGTCACTACTTTGTCAAGAGTTAAGCTTTTAGTCTGCAGATACTGCTGTGTCAAATTAACTTCCTCAAGTACAGCAGCCCAAAAGTAAAGGTAGCACAGAAACGTGAAATCACAGACAGCAGGTAAAAGACCTTGTGCTGCACCTCTTGTTTCCACATTTTTACGAGGATCACATAGAGCTTCAATCGCCGCCACACATTCATCAAACTTATCTTTCACCGGTTTAACAGCAGCATGATGTGCACTCCAGCGTGTTGTTGATAGCCTTTTAATCGACATTGCAGTGTGTTCAATTAAAACATCCCATCGATGGGTGGAAGCAGCAAAGAAGGAATACATTCTCTCAAGAGTTCCAAAAAATGTTACACATAAAGCATTTTCAGCAAAAGAGTGTTGACCACACAAGTTAAGCGAATGGTCCACGCATCCGTTAAAAATAGCTTTCTTATTCTTTCTTTTCAGAATGGCTTGAACACCTCCATGAATTCCAGACATTGTGGCAGCATTATCATAACCTTGAGCTCTGCACATCATTATGTCAAGTCCATCACTTTCTAGATTTTTTAAAATGTCTGAACTGAGGTCATCAGCTTTTTTCCCCTTTAAAGGGAAAAATCCTAGAAACACTTCTCTCACTTCCACTTCCCCATTGTGGATTTTCACATATCTGATCACCTCAGACATCTGGTCAGTGTGTGATATGTCAGGTGTGCTGTCGAACATAATTCCAAAATACCTTGCAGCCTTTATATCATTTACAAGAATTTCCTTCACATGATTTGCCAGAACAGTTATAAATTCATTCTGAGTTTCTGGTGAAAGATAAGATACGGATGCTTTTACTGTTACAGATTTAGTTCGCTTTAATCTCATTAGGTGCTCTTTCAACACAGGGTCATATTTAGAAAGCATCTCAACCATCTCAGGAAAGTTTCATTTATTCAACGAAGATGCATCTTCCTTATGGCCACGAAATGCCAGATTTTGCTTAGCAAGAAACAATGTGATATCAAGCAACCTGTGCAAGATATCCCTCCATTTTTATTTTATCCCTATCCATTACAGCAACACTGTCGGCATCAATTGTTTTGTGCAGCTTAAGGCCTGCTGCCAATGTTTTCCATTTTTCAAGGCAACCTAGATGGTCATCCGATATCTCATGATTATGTAATTTTGGGCTCAGCTTCCACCACTGCTGAAACCCAGTGATAAATTTTGATGTTTGTTCTGTTACATTAACCGCAAAGAGTCTGCAGCAAAAGCAGTATAATTTCTCACTGACGAGCGAGTAAACCATCCATGACCGCAGTATTTTCTCACCATTTGGCATCGTCTTGTAGAACCATTCTTTTGACAGCTGGTGCACATCTCCTTTAGTCTTTGCACCTTGCCTTGTCACAGTACTGAAAGGCCCATCCTTGTTCTGAAAAAAAAATAACAACTTCCTCTTTTGATAATTTCAACTCGAAAATGATCTGGAACTGGTGCATTCTAGAAAGAAGCATCAGATAAAATATTCCAATTTTTCTCATCCACTTGACTCATCACATTTACAGTATCATGACGTGAATCATTTTCAGCATGCATTTCTGTTTCAACTTCATCCACTGCTATTTCATTATGTATTTCTGCATCAATCTCGTGTTTCTCTTCCATTTCTGGCTCTAGTTGCTCTTTTGAAGAATGCATGCTGTCAGCATGGGAGGAATCCTTATCAATTGTAGATTGAGGAAGAACGTCTTTTGATGAACCTTGTCCATCACTTGGTCTCTTGACAGATTGAAGCATGTATCCAGGTAGTGATTTAGTGATTCACATCTTTTCTTCTTTGCTTTTCGCTGCTCGCATCCACTAGGCCTCTTTGATTTGTGCACTCCATGTGGCATGATGGAATATTCTAAAATAATAAATCTATAATAAATTAGGGACTTAAAAATATACAACTAAACAAAAAGATATAATATAAATATATAAAATCAGTATAAATAATTATAATCCAAACATTTATGATTTATTCATAATTTAATAAATATAGTTATTTAGGTTAAATTGCGTTGTTTACCGTAGAATTAAAATGTAATTAAAAAATGATTATGTACACTAAAAAGAACCGTCTAAAAAAGAAAACTTGTCATACAAAATATTAAATTTTTTAAAATATTGTCCATGGAAGTTACAACTTTTTATTTCATTGTAACAAGTTTGAGTGGATTGTAACTTTTTTACTGGCTAATGGAGTATTGAACATACCAACCTGAATACGATGCGGATGGCAAATGCTGCAAGGCACAATTAATGGATTCATATACAAATGTAACCGGCGGTCAACAATATTCGTTGCAACACTTCTTCTTAACTTTTATCAGGAAGTTTTGTCGCCAATGCACGACTGTCATTTCATGACATATATTTTATTATTTTATATTGCAAATTGCTGGCGAATGTCAGTAACCGCATCAATTATTGGGGGGATCTACGTGTGGCAGTCTCAACAGTGACTCGTTGGTTCGAAAAATTACACAACCGTTATTTATTTTTCTATTTCCATCTTTTTACTTAAAAAATTAAATTAAAAAATTAAAATATATATTTCTCAGACAGATAGAAAAACGTGTGTATGCCGTAATTATTACTTTATTGTATTAGTAAACTACTAGTATTCTATAGTATAGTAATACCAACTTTTTTAAGTGGAAGCCTGCCGCTGTTTTTCTCCTTTAAAATTTATGCCCTGTCCTAATTAATTTACTTTAAAATTTTAGTGATATTGATAAAATTATAAAATTTCGAAAAAATAATTATTTACATAAAAAACGAACCTGTAAACAACGTCTGTCATTTTCTGCAACCACGTGACTCCACACGTCATTAATTGGCGCGTTTGCAAATGACCCACGATTCTACTCCGACTCCGAGCAGCTCTGAGCTCTGAGTCTTATTCATTTAACCAGACGCTCTGCATGGTGGCACCCTGTGCCTGCTCATGTATTTAACAATGAACGGTTATGAAACCCGACTAGACAGAGCTATGTCTGCTTTGTCAAATTTGCAATTTTTTTTATTTTGGTGTCACCCCTTGATGGTGTCACCCAGTGCGGCCCGCAACCCCCCCCCTAGTGACGCCCCTGGTCAACATCAGCATCTTTCAGCTGTTTGTTGATTTCTTGGCAAGACCATGCTCAGTAGTTTGCCATTGCTTTCTGAGCGACCGGCTCACATAACCCCTAAGTTACCGACGTGGAGAGAACCGCTACCAGTTCTCGCGCACATCACGTTACTCACGAGAGTATACGGGATTACGGAGAAAGTCGTGTAACTCCGTAGACCAGGGAGACCGGCTATCGATACTACGTAAGGAAAAGATACACACAACGCAGTACTGGTCACCAGTGACCTGCCATTACAAACACGCAAATATATAAAAAATGATGCTGATGTTTATACACTGAACATGCTCCTATTCTCTCTCTCTCTCTCTCTTTCTTTCTTTCTTTCTTACAGACATAAACCGTACGAGAGTTTATTTTGTACCGTAATCACCCCTCACTATACTGATACATCGTTCAAGACATTTTTTTAACTATACAAATACATGCAAGGAAATCGACAACCTCGCGACTCACACACAAGGCGGTCCCTACTTGATAGAGACGGCGAGTCGGGTCCAGAGAGACAAATAACACTGATAGGGAGAGAGCTGGGCAAGTACAACATTGACATTGCAGCCTTGAGCAAGACACGACTTGCAGAAGAAGGCCAAATCTGTGAAGTAGGTGCCGGCTACACATTTTTATGGAGTGGAAGGAAAAGCTGGGAAAGACACCAGTCCGGTGTGGGATTTGCCATTAAGTCGACCCTGTTTGGCAAACTAGCTGAACTTCCAAAGGCTCCAAATGACAGGCTTATGACAATTAAGTTACTCCTGCTGAAAGGAAAGAAGCATGCAACCATCGTGAGTGTCTACGCACCAACCATGACAAATGAAGATGACGTCAAAAACAAGTTCTATGAAGACCTGCACAACGTGTTAACATTTGTTCCCAAAAGAGACAAATTTATACTCCTTGGGGACTTCAATGCCAGAATGGGCAAGGACACCACCTCTTGGAGAGGCATAATTGTAAAGTACGGAGTCTGAAATTGTCACAGCAATGGACTCTTCCTTCAGACCTGTGCTGAACATGATCTCCTGAACACCAATACAATTTCCGTCTTCCCAAGAGAAATAGGACATCATGGATGCACCCTCGCTCGAAACACTGGCATCTCATTGACTATGTCATCGTCAGGAGGAGTGACAGACAAAACGTTCGGGTGACAAAATCCATGTGTGGTGCCGAATGTTGGACAGACCATTGTCTCATTATCTCGAAAATAAACATTCACATCAAACCACAACGGCATCCTCAAGGCGTAAAACTGAAGAAAAAGAAAGGAAAAAAAAACTAACTGTTACCCGCCTAAACAGCAACAAAATGCAGCTGTCGTTTGAAAATATGCTGCAGCTAAACAGGATGCGGAAACAGAGTGGAGAGCCCTAAAGGACATAATTTACAAAACTTCTATGGAAATCCGGGTCCAGCCTCCCGAAAGCATAAAGACTCTTTTAATGAAAATTCTGAAGACATCAACCAATTCTGGTCGAGAAACATCTTCTCCTCAATGCACATTTGAATAACCCAAAGTCAACATTTAAAAAATAAGATGCCTTCAATAACATTCGGAGAGTATTGCAGCAGAAACTTCAGCACATGCGGGACTCCTGGCTGAGCAGCAAAGCTGATGAAATTCAAGGGTTTGCTGACAGACATGATATGAAAAACTTCTACGACTCACTGAAAGCGGTCTACGGTCCTACATCACCAGGCATAGTTCCCCTCCTCAGTGCAGATGGGGGAACATTGGTCACCGAAAAGAAAGAAATCCTTCAACGCTGGGCATAGCATTTCAGCAAAATCATAAATGCAACTTCCTTCTTCAATGATGAAACCATCAACTGCCTTCCTCAAGTTCCCACCAATGATACACTTGATGACCTGCCAACCATAGTGGAAGTAAACAAGGCCATCCAGCAACTTTCAAGTGGAAAGAAACCTGGTTCTGACTCCATTCCAGCAGAGATATACAAGGCAGGTGGGCCGGTCCTAGCAGCTTCACCAAGTCTTTACAAACATATGGGTGAACGAGACCATGCCACAAGATTTCAAGAATGCATCAATAGTCCATCTTTTTAAATGTAAAGGAAACTGCCAATCCTGTGACAACCACCGAGGCATCTCCTTGATCTCAATCGCAGGGAAGATACTCGCCAGAATTTTTCTCAATCGCCCCACGGCACGTTTCGATCAAGGTCTTCTTCCTGAGAGTCAATGTGGCCTCAGAAAAGAACAAAAAACTGTTGACATGATTTTCGCTGCAAGGCAGTTGCAAGAGAAATGTCAGGAACAGAACTCTGAAATGTTCTCCACTTGCATTGACCTTACCAAGGCTTTTGATACAGTCAGCAGAGAAGGACTGTGGAAGATTATGGCAAAATATGGCTGTCCACAAAAGTTTGTCCAAATAGTGCGGCTATTTCATGACGGTATGCAAGCAAGAGTGCAGGAATATGGTGAACTGTCTGAGCCCTTTACTGTCACCAATGGAGTGAAACAAGGATGTGTCCTGGCACCAACACTGTTCAGCCTCATGTTTTCAGCCATGCTGATGAATGCCTTCGAGAACGACGACATTGGAATAGACATCAACTACCGCATGGATGGAAAGTTGTTCAGTCTCAGAAGGCTGAAAGCCCAAACCAAATATGAAGTGATGATGAAGTGAATGCAAGAATCTACAAGCCCAGCATGGCCTTTGGCAGACTGTACAAGAATGTATAGGACAGAAATGAAATAAGCCTGCAAACAAAGCTGAAAGTCTATAAAGCAGTTGTATTATCCACACTGCTATATGCTTGTGAAGCATGGACTGTTTATCAGCGACATGCTAGGAAATTAAACCACTTCCACACAGTCTGCCTTAGGAAGCTATTGAAGATTAAATGGCAAGACAAGATCCCAGACACTGGAGTTCTAGAAAGAGCGTCCATGCCACACTCTACTAATGAAGAATCAGATTCTCTGGGCTGGTCACTTAACTCGTATGCCAGATCACAGGCTCCCTAACGAATTTTTTATGGCGAGCTGCGTTGTGGTAAACGCTCCCAAGGCGGCCAGAGGAAACGCTTTAAAGACACTGAAAATCTCACTGAAAGCTTTTAGAATTCATCTTGACATTTGGGGGACTGCTGCTAAAGACCGTAATTCGTGGCATACATCATTACATATGGGCGCAGTCACCTGTGAAGCAACCAGGACTGCAAGAGCTGTGAAGAAACGGCTAGACAGGAAAACCACTGCAGGAGATCCTCCTCCTGGAATGTCAAGCATTCTTTGCCGCAT
>JACEFZ010010524.1:0-61692 GCA_014155875.1 Cepaea nemoralis | reverse complement strand
AAAGTTAGCGGCATCAATATACATGAAAAAAAAAGGGTAAAAAGGGAACAGAAACATAACACTGAGTTACCGGCATCAGTATACATGATCAAAAAATGGGGCTGAGAAAGGGAACGGAATGTAAAAAAGAGTTACCCGGGCATCAGAAACTGACAATAAAAGGGGGAAAAAAACAAAATGTAATAACCTAAGTTTCCCGATAAAGTTACTGATACAATAAAAGGGGCTAAAAGGGGAAAGAAAAAATCCAATTAGCCCCAAAAAAATAAAAAAAGGGTGAAAAGGGGGAACAGAAATGTACAAAACCCAAGAGTTACCGGGATAAGTTACATGAAAAAAGGGGCCCTGAGAAAGGGAAAAAATGTACAAAACACTAGGTTAGCCCCCAAAAGTTAAAAATACAAAAAATGTGGCGGAAGGGAACAAAAATTTACATAACAAAAAGGTTAGCCGGCATCATTACATGATAAAAAAAATGTGGCTAAAAAGGGGGAACAGAAATTTAAAAACACTAGAGTTAGCCGGCATCAAGTATACATGATCAATAAAATTGGCTAAAAGGAACAAAATGTACATAACACTAAGTTCCGGGCCAAATTTAAATGATACAATAAAATGGGTAAAAGGGAACGAAATTACATAACACTAGAGTTAGCCGGCATAAGTATACATGAACAAAAAATGTGGCTGAAAGGGAACAAAAATTACAAAACACAGGTTACCGGCATCAAGTATACATGATACAATAAAATGTGGCTGGAAAGGGAAAAAAAAACACTAGAGTTACCCGGGCACAATATACATGAACAAAAAAATGTGGCTAGAAAGGGAACAAAAAGTACAAAACACTAGAGTTCCCGGGCATCAAAAAGAACAAAAAATGTGGTGGAAAGGGAACAGAAATAAGGGGAACGAAATGTACATAACACTAGAGTTAGCCGGCATCAAGTATACATGATGCAATAAATGTGGCTGAGAAAGGGAACAGAAATGTACATAACACTAAATTTAGCCGGCATCAAGTATACATGATTCAATATAATGTGGCTGAGAAAGGGAACAGAAATGTACATAACACTAGAGTTAGCCGGCATCAAGTATACATGATGCAATAAAATGTGGCTGAGAAAGGGAACAGAAATGTACATAACACTAGAGGTAGCCGGCATCAAGTATACATGATAGCAATAAAATGTGGCTGAGAAAGGGAACAGAAATGTACATAACACTAGAGTTAGCCGGCATCAAGTATACATGATGCAATAAAATGTGGCTGAGAAAGGGAACAGAAATGTACATAACACTAGAGTTAGCCGGCATCAAGTATACATGATGCAATAAAATGTGGCTGAGAAAGGGAACAGAAATGTACATAACACTAGAGTTAGCCGGCATCAAGTATACATGATGCAATAAAATGTGGCTGAGAAAGGGAACAGAAATGTACATAACACTAGAGTTAGCCGGCATCAAGTATACATGATGCAATAAAATGTGGCTGAGAAAGGGAACAGAAATGTACATAACACTAGAGTTAGCCGGCATCAAGTATACATGATGCAATAAAATGTGGCTGAGAAAGGGAACAGAAATGTACATAACACTAGAGTTAGCCGGCATCAAGTATACATGATACAATAAAATGTGGCTGAGAAAGGGAACAGAAATGTACATAACACTAGAGTTAGCCGGCATCAAGTATACATGATACAATAAAATGTGGCTGAGAAAGGGAACAGAAATGTACATAACACTAGAGTTAGCCGGCATCAAGTATACATGATACAATAAAATGTGGCTGAGAAAGGGAACAGAAATGTACATAACACTAGAGTTAGCCGGCATCAAGTATACATGATACAATAAAATGTGGCTGAGAAAGGGAACAGAAATGTACATAACACTAGAGTTAGCCGGCATCAAGTATACATGATACAATAAAATGTGGCTGAGAAAGGGAACAGAAATGTACATAACACTAGAGTTAGCCGGCATCAAGTATACATGATACAATAAAATGTGGCTGAGAAAGGGAACAGAAATGTACATAACACTAGAGTTAGCCGGCATCAAGTATACATGATGCAATAAAATGTGGCTGAGAAAGGGAACAGAAATGTACATAACACTAGAGTTAGCCGGCATCAAGTATACATGATACAATAAAATGTGGCTGAGAAAGGGAACAGAAATGTACATAACACTAGAGTTAGCCGGCATCAAGTATACATGATACAATAAAATGTGGCTGAGAAAGGGAACAGAAATGTACATAACACTAGAGTTAGCCGGCATCAAGTATACATGATGCAATAAAATGTGGCTGAGAAAGGGAACAGAAATGTACATAACACTAGAGTTAGCCGGCATCAAGTATACATGATGCAATAAAATGTGGCTGAGAAAGGGAACAGAAATGTACATAACACTAGAGTTAGCCGGCATCAAGTATACATGATGCAATAAAATGTGGCTGAGAAAGGGAACAGAAATGTACATAACACTAGAGTTAGCCGGCATCAAGTATACATGATACAATAAAATGTGGCTGAGAAAGGGAACAGAAATGTACATAACACTAGAGTTAGCCGGCATCAAGTATACATGATGCAATAAAATGTGGCTGAGAAAGGGAACAGAAATGTACATAACTCTAGATTTAGCAGGCATCAAGTATACATGATTCAATATAATGTGGCTGAGAAAGGTAACAGAAATGTACATAACACTAGAGTTAGCCGGCATCAAGTATACATGATGCAATAAAATGTGGCTGAGAAAGGGAACAGAAATTGTACATAACACTAGAGTTAGCCGGCATCAAGTATACATGATGCAATAAAATGTGGCTGAGAAAGGGAACAGAAATGTACATAACACTAGAGTTAGCCGGCATCAAGTATACATGATGCAATAAAATGTGGCTGAGAAAGGGAACAGAAATGTACATAACACTAGAGTTAGCCGGCATCAAGTATACATGATGCAATAAATGTGGCTGAGAAAGGGAACAGAAATGTACATAACACTAGAGTTAGCCGGCATCAAGTATACATGATGCAATAAAATGTGGCTGAGAAAGGGAACAGAAATGTACATAACACTAGAGTTAGCCGGCATCAAGTATACATGATGCAATAAAATGTGGCTGAGAAAGGGAACAGAAATGTACATAACACTAGAGTTAGCCGGCATCAAGTATACATGATGCAATAAAATGTGGCTGAGAAAGGGAACAGAAATGTACATAACACTAGAGTTAGCCGGCATCAAGTATACATGATACAATAAAATGTGGCTGAGAAAGGGAACAGAAATGTACATAACACTAGAGTTAGCCGGCATCAAGTATACATGATACAATAAAATGTGGCTGAGAAAGGGAACAGAAATGTACATAACTCTAGTGTTAGCCGGCATCAAGTATACATGATGCAATAAAATGTGGCTGAGAAAGGGAACAGAAATGTACATAACACTAGAGTTAGCCGGCATCAAGTATACATGATGCAATAAAATGTGGCTGAGAAAGGGAACAGAAATGTACATAACACTAGAGTTAGCCGGCATCAAGTATACATGATGCAATAAAATGTGGCTGAGAAAGGGAACAGAAATGTACATAACACTAGAGTTAACCGGCATCAAGTATACATGATGCAATAAAATGTGGCTGAGAAAGGGAACAGAAATGTACCTAACACTAGAGTTCCCTTGTGAAACAGACTCGCTAGATGGTGAGTGACCGCTCATGTTGAGAAGTTTTAGAGGAGTGTGGTCATAGGTGTCTTAGACTGTCACTGTCCCATTCTCACTTAAACCCAACTGCTCTAATGTGGGTGAAAGTTAAAAGACATATGGCTATTAAAAATAACACTTCCACGGTGTGCGAAGTAAAGAAACATTTACACACTACTATATCAAAAACATAACACAAAACGACAAAAAATCTACTGGGATAAATGTGAATACCATGTCTTAAAGAAAAATGTACCTGTTGGTGAAATGCTGATTTACACTTTATTAAGCCTAGAGTAGTCATAGAGTGATGGAAAAGTAACAGATTCACTTAAACTAAAACTTGTCTTTTCTCACAATTATTGTTCTTACTGAATATAGATTGGCTTATGATGATCTAACAATTTACAGCGGAAAGACAAATATAATATGATTAAACTAAGCAAAAAAACGTTCAGATCTTCCTTTGCGAAACTTCACTTCAAGAGAAAGAATCATGAACTTATTTGGCTAGCAATGTAGACAAGGACTGAGGAACAGATAGAGATATTAAAATAAGAATACATAAGCTCACATGAGTTTTCATTGTGCTAGGAAATGTGTGCAAGTCAAAGGAAATTAAACTTAGCACCAGATTGAGAATGTTAAACTGCAATGTTAAATAGGTACTACTGTACGGGTTAGAAACATGGAGAACAACTTCAAGAAATACAAATAAACTACAAACACCCATTTGTCTGTTGGCTACGAACATAATGACACCTTATCGATTTTAGGCATCCAAATTTAAAGTCAAAAAGGATGGCACCATCCACAGTGCAGTCTATCAGAAAGGAACATGGACGGGGCAATACCTGAATTTGAAAAGCATTTGCGCCTATCCAAAATGAACGGAGGTTGATATGGACCCTGTTTAATCGAGCTAGAAAAGGTTGCCATGACGACACACTGAAGGAAGAACTAGACGCCCCTAACCAGACAGCAATCTAATGGATATCCAACAGGTTTCATCAAGCGTCAATGCAAGCCACCCAAAATCCACCAATATAGAACCATCTGTACCCAAACTTCAAGTGTTTCTCCTTCAACTGAGCTTTCGGGGGCACGTTGTAATGAAGCGAATATACGACCATCTTAAAACAGCTGTAAACCTAACATTCATTGCTGCTGAAACATTAACCAGATATAAAACCACCCCGATAACTACTCCATCCTTGAAATAACTATTGGCTTCTATACCAACTCAAACTTTATGTATCAATGTCTGTGTATATCCAGGGAATTCGCAACAAGCTGAAGCTATAATAATCAACCTTCGTAAGCCGTCCTTGTGCAAGCAGAAAGACATGTTAGCCAGGTTAAAATTACTGTGGTAGACAATCGACATTACTGTGTGAACTTGTGTATATTTCAGTTTGAAGGATTTATCTAGTTAATTCACTTTACGTTGTGTGATTTCTGCAGTATGTACCTGACGAGATGCAGCGAAATATGCCAGGCAATAAATCGTGCAATCTATTGTATGTGTCTTCGTTATTCAAATTCGCAACATTCGTCTCAGTAACCGTATCACTGTTGCTTATAAGTTCTTCCTAATGTCTTCATTTACGTTCTAAGATTCACTTGCCATACAGCAAAGTAGGTTCCATATTGCACTTTAGCACTCTTTTTCTTACATTTAATGATAATGACTTATTTCATAATATACTTTTCATTTTCTGAAACGCAGCTTTTGCTTACCCTATTCTGTGCTTGATCTCAATTGTGTATCTTCTATCTGATGTTATAATTGACCCTAGGTAGTTAAATGTAACCACTTGGTTAAGCATTTTTCCTTCTGTTATTTCAAATTTGGTGTCACCTTTCTCTTTAACATAACCATTGTTTCTGCTTTCTTGATGTTCAAAGAGATTCCTTTCTTTGCACTCAATGTTGCAACATTGCCCAACAATTGTTGCAGATCTTTTCCATTTTCCGCAAGTTGTTGAATTGAGTTGAGCTAAGAACTGACATAACTGCACTCAGGACATTCCTATACGCGCTCCGTCCCCTCGTCCAACAGCCAGCGAAGAGTCACATTACTAATCGTTCCCACCACTATCTGATTGAAAGTTCTCATGGTCTTCCCTCTCAGTGTTGAGATTCCGTAATCAACATTATGACATCTGCACAGCGTAGATTGTTTATGGTATAACCTTTGGTTAGTATTCCTGGCTTCTCTTTGATCTCTCTCATTATTACTTCGCTACATATAGAGACAAGATATCCGTGACAAAATACTTCTCTGTCTACTCTTATCATTATTTGTTCATAATTGCACTCTTTATGTCCCATTTTAATTGCTGCTACTTGATTCCAGTAAATATTCTTTATTATTCTTGGATCTTTCCCATCTGTGTTGATATCTTCCAACATTTTAATCAAGTCATCACGTTTTACTTTATTAAATGCCTTGGTATAATCTATAAAGAGTAAATAAAATATGTCTTTCTGCGTCTCTATTGATTATTCTGTTAGTGTATATTATTTGCACCTTTTCCTTCCACAAATACATACCGCTCTTTAACAATTTTCATATTTATTTTCTTTCTCGTTCTTCTCACTATAGTTCTGTGTAGAAGCTTAGTGACATGGTTTTGAGGTTAATTGCACAAAAACCTTCGCATTCAGTTGCCCCTGGTCTTTTTGGTACAGCCATAAATACAGATGTCAGCATATCAACTAGGTATATATCCACTGTTGTAAATATTATTCAATATTTTGGTTAATATTTCTACTCCAATTTCTCCAGATTCATATTCTTCTGTGGTGATTGCATCTGCCCAGCTGTTTTTCTTTTCTTCATATATTAGATTGCATAAGCGACTTCTTCTTTTAGATTGGTGGACCTTCTAAGTTACCTTTTCTTCTGTTAATTCTTCCCTTTCACAATCAAATAATTCTCTTATATAACAATTCAACCTCTTAATTATAGCACCTTCCTCCAATAATATCTTTCCTGTTTTTGATTTCGAATAAACTGTGTTTACTCTTATTTTTCTTCCCATGAGCTCACTGATTTATCTGTGCATATTTTTTTTTTAATCTTTAATAGAATCTAATTCAATTTTCTCGCACAACTCGTTTAGCCAACTTTCTTTTGCATTTACACATATGTTTATTATTTCTGTGTTTATAATATCATTCTTTTGTTTGTCATTTTTACTGAGTTTTATTGTGTCGAATTTTTACTTTGTTTTATTATGTCGATCAACTTTAAGACTTCTTCAGTCATCCATTTTTTCTTGGCTGTTTGTCTTCTCTCCGGTAATATTTCCTTGCTTGTTTGGTGTTTCCAATGAATTATATCATTTTAAAATCATTTTCTCTATCTATCATTTTCTCTCCTCTTTTATTTTTATTTTTTTTTTTTTTTATTTTGCTTTTAAACCATATTTCCCTACTACATTCTCCATTTTTCCTTTCCAGCTTTTGCCTTAAAATATCCAAGTATTATTTTTATTTCTTGCGATTTGGTTTCTACTTCACCATAAAACTTGTGTATTTCTTGTTCACTACTGCTTGTTGGTGCATATCTTGTATAATATTCATATCTATTGGCTTGACGTAGATTTTGACCATAATAACCATATCTGAAATACACTAGTAACTATCAACTGACTTAGCTATTTTTTCATCAAGTAAGAGTCCTACTCATACATGCGTATCCCCTCCAGAATAAATTATTGAGTGTTTGTCAGTTATAATTTTACAAGATCCCTTCCAGAACATCTCACTTTTGACTAGAATATTCATGTCCATATTTTCAATTTCCATTATAAAATTGTTCAACTTTCCTAACTCAGCTAGTGTCCTAATATAACTTTATTAATTTTAGTTTTGGTTTTGCCGTCAGTAGCCAGATGACAATCTGGTGGCACCTGTGGCTCATGATTGTCCCTACGGGACGAGGATGTCCTAAGACAGCCATTAATGTCGTTTACTGACTCTGATATGAGGAAGCTCATGAAAGTTTGGGCAGATAATGAGGTGGTTTCCCTTTAACTTCCACATCCACATGGGTGTCTTTACCTCTGCCCTTGACAGCCATTTCCGACTGTCAGGACAAGTGACCGCCCTGCTCTGCTCAGCTACAGAGTTGTCTACTTATCCCAATGAATACTCGGTCCCCCGGGCTGTGTTTGCCACTCCGTGGTGTGTTTGCCATCCTCTACCACTGGTAAGTGCAGCTGGGATTTTCCCTTCCTAGAGTTATGAGCCATAATGGTCAAAACACTCCAGCATTTTTAGATATTAGTGATTACCGTGGGAATAACTCATTCTCTACATTCGAACAATATCAGTGGCTGTGTGTTTGAACTAGTTCAGCTGAAGTATACTCCACATGATATGCAACTCTGCAGTATGCAGCTGACGAGATGCACTGAAATATGCCAGACAAACAATCGCGCAACTTCTTGTGTGTGACGTCTGTGTTTGAAAACACGCATTAACTGGTGCCTTCCAGAATAGTTGGACTAAATGTGTATGACAAAATCGCCAATGTAGAGCTCATGGAGAGAAATAGAAACGTTCCTATGAACCAAGAGGTGAGAAAACAACGCTGACGGGCACACTTTGGGAATACCTGCGCATTATATATCTAGAGATTCCCTGGTCTGGGACTCACAAGACCAACAGAGAATAACTATGATGTGAGACCTTGGAGGGAGCTGGCGGAGATGGAACGGCTTGGCGGGAATTGGCTGTCGGCCTATTCCTCAAAGGAGAATAAAAGGCAAAAGAACAAAGAAGAAGACACGTCTTGCATCAGCAATAATAAGTATTACCAACACCGCCTTGAGTCAACAATAATAAGTATTACCAACTCCGCATTGAGTCAACAATAATATGTATTACCAACACCGCCTTGAGTCAACAATAATAAGTATTTCCAACTCCGCCTTGAGTCAACAATAATAAGTATTAGCGACTCCGCCTTGAGTCAACAATAATAAGTATTACCAACTTCGCCTTGAGTCAACAATCATATGTATTACCAACTCCGCCTTGAGTCAACAATAATAAGTATTAGCAACTCCGCCTTGAGTCAATAATAATAAGTATTACCAACTCCGACTTGAGTCAACAATAATATGTATTAGCAACTCCGCCTTGAGTCAACAATAATAAGTATTAGCAACTCCGCCTTGAGTCAACAATAATAAGTATTACCAACTCCGCCTTGAGTCAACAATAATAAGTATTACCAACATCATTTTGAATATACAATAATAAAATTGCCAACACTCTTTTGAATATACAATAATAAGAATTACCAACGCTGCGTTGAATATACAATAATAAGTATTACCAACACCGCTTTGACTATACAATTACCCCGTGTGTTGCCAGGGCCCATAAGGGAAGCAAAGAATAGCAACACTGTAGCCTACCACGCATGTCGTAAGAGGCGACTAAGGAGGCTTGATGGTTCCGTCGCCCTGCTACTGAGTGAGTGCGTGGCGCGACACTGTGAGCTGTGAGTTTCGTGTCAAATGCTTTTGAATCTGCCCGAAGTTTTTTGGAATGTGACTGCGTGTTCGGAGCGATGGCAGGTGGCTATGTCCCAGAGTTGACCAGTTTTTGCCTTATGCAGAAATGCGTGGCTGCTGGGCTTCTGGTTGACTGTCACTGCCATCGGCGATGAACTGTATTTTCGTGGACTGTGTGGGTGAACATCTAGGAAACATCTAGATAGGAAAATGACTGCTGATTCCATCAGAGATGAATTGGGTGTTTCGTGGGGGGCTGGTGTGTTGACATTCTGACTGCCGCATTATGCATAGTGTATCTGTGCGGGCTGTTGTTTGTCGAGACTCCTGTCTTTTCCATTTTTCACATTGGGCAGTGGGGAGCATTTTACTTGATATTCACTGGTACAGGAACGGAGCATAATGGGGACGACCCGTTGCTGTGAAGTTGGAACTGCGACAAACTAACTAACTAACTGACTATACAATAATAAGTATTACCAACATCGCTTTGAATAAACAGGAATTAATATTACAACACTAATTTGAATATACAATAGTAAGTATTACCAACACGCAGGGCCGGATTAAGCCATCTTGGTGCCCTAGGCGCAAACCCACATGGGTGCCCCCTACTGCCCCGGGCCCCCGATCCTCCACTGACTGCTGGTATGTTCAATATTATGCAAAAAACTAACAAAGAAAAACAGTTGTGAAATGTAAACACATATGTTTGTACTACTATCACTCATATAAAACCTTTTGTTTTTTTTTAGCATATCCTTTACAGGACTTAGCTGTCAACACCAGCATCATTCAGCTGTATGTTGATCTCTTGGCAAGATTACGCTCAGTAGTTTGCCATTGCTTTCTGAGCGGCCGGCAGGGATGGATTAACCATTAGGCAAACAAGGCACGTGCCTAGGGCACCAAGCATTTGGGGGGCACCACAAGTCCTCAAGAAAAATGTGTATATTGTCCCGGTAGCGTAATTGCATGGCATAAGCAAATCGCAAATGTAATATTGAATCGCACATTATTTAACCTTGGTCCCACAACCCGGGGGTAAAATACCCCCCACCCAGTTTTTTTTGGCTATTTTTTGTTATTTTTCTTCAAGGTTTTTTGTGTGCTATTTTTTTGACTTTTCTGGGATATGTTTGTGCTACGTAACGCACTAATGCGTAGCGACAAATTCACTTCCGTTTTGGTCTGCTAGTGAAAACAATTGTGAATAGTGCTAATGTGTCGACGTGTCATTGAATGACTGTACATTTACATAACGGCTTAGAACTACTTTGCATTTTCGAACATTTGTATAAACTACTTACTGATGTAGATATTACTAATTTAGCTTACACAGCAAAACTTGATTTGACGAAGGTAAGGTTAATGGTTACACTTTTTACTTTCGTTTTCGTTTTCATCTAAGGGTTTTTAATTCTAAAAAATCTATATATATATATATATATATATATATATATATATATATATATATATATATATATATATATATATATATATATATATATAGACGTCTATTGGTAGTTAGTGTTGAAGGAGTTCATTACTGCGCTTTAAATGTGCTTTTATCGATTTTGATAAAGCAATTATTGATAGGGGCCTAAGTATATTATTCCTTAGCCTTATTTTGCATAATTTTCTAATATTTATGTAAATACATTTTCGTTTTAAAAAAATGTAATTATGAATAATCGGAAAATGATACCTTAGCATACCCACTTATATTGATTATATTATTTATTCATTTTTCATTTACAGCTTTTCACATACTTTTTTTTCAGATTCAGACCCCAAGATGAAACGTGTTCAGTTAAGTGGTGCACAAAAGAGAAAACTAGCTAAACAAAAAGAGCATACTGTTTCAGTTGTAAAAGCTAAGAGCAGAAAATTAACGAATTATTTAGTTTCGGTTAAGCAACAGGTGGAACAGGATTTTACTGACACTATCAACCCTCTTGATAAGTCTACTATAGGCTGTTCTGCAAATCCAGACACTGCATTAGTGCTTGAAAATGAAATTTGTGGTGACCCACTTCAGTCTGCTGAAGATGATGATAAAGATGAAGATGATAAAATAAATCAAGCAGTAGATCCAGGACTGTGGATTGACTTCTCGGCTGATGATGTGGCTTACTGGGTTGACTGTGGGCCCACTAACTGTCAGCATCATTATGGTCCCTTTGATAAATCTTGCCGTATTTATGCTGAAGGAAAAATAACAAGATATTGTTCTCAAAAACTCTTCTATGGCACAAAAGCAAATGGTGAGCAGTACAGGAGAGAATGGTTATTGTATTCACCATCCACAGGATCTGTGTACTGCTTTGTTTGTAAACTTTTTGCGTCTAAAGGTTCCACAAGTTTGGCTGATAAAAATGGGTTCAGTGACTGGAAAAATAACATTCAAGTTGATAATCATGAACAAAGCGCTACTCATAAAGACTGCATGTTAACATACCTAGCTCGTAGACAAGGCTCGGGTCTACTACAAAAGCTAGAAGAGCAAATAAATGAAGAGTACATTTACTGGGAACATGTTTTGAGGCGAGCAGTAGCGGTTATTTGTACTATAGCTGAGCGTGGTCTGGCTTTTAGAGGGACAAATGAAAAATTTGGATCTTTACAAAATGGAAATTATCTAGGGTTGCTGGAGTTGGTCAGTCAGTTTGATCCATTTTTAGCATCACACATTGCGAAATATGGAAATTCTGGAAAAGGAAATCCTTCTTATTTATCCAAAACTATATGTGAAGAACTGATTGAAATTATGTCCCAAAAAGTCCATGCAGTAATTGTAGATGAAGTAAAGGCTTCCGGTTATTTCAGCTTGTCAGTAGACTCAACACCTGATATTTCACATATAGATCAGTTAAGCGTTGTTCTTCGATATGTGGTAGATGGAGAGCCCATTGAGCGCTTTTTGACTTTCTTGGAGCTGCAAAGTCACGCCGGTGAAGGTATGGCTAAGCAAGTGTTGCAGTACTTACGTGAAGCTTGCAATATTGATTTTTCGAAATGCAGAGGTCAGTCCTACGACAACGCAGCTAATATGTCTGGGTGCTACAAGGGCATGCAGAAAAAAATTCTAGAAGAAAATGAGTTTGCTATATACATACCCTGTGCTGCCCATTCACTAAATCTGGTAGGCAGAAGTGCCGTTGACTCTTGTTTAGAGGCAGTAAACTTCTTCCATACAGTGCAACTGATCTATACTTTTTTCTCAGCTTCAACCAAAAGATGGAAGATTCTGAAAGGATGCCTTGTGAATGAAAAGCTGGTAAAGTCCCTTTCCGATACTAGATGGGAAGCACATGCTGTTGCAACTGAAGCCATTCTAATGTCTCATCCTCAGATTATAGAAGCGTTAGAATGTTTACAAGAAGACCAGTCACAGAAGGGGGACACCAGAAGAGAAGCAGAAAACATTGCAAAGAAGATGCAAGAATTAGAATTTGCTTTCATGCTTGTCTTTTGGGAAGAAGTGTTACAACATTTTCACAGGGTCAGTCAAGCTCTACAAAATGAGCACGTGAACTTGAAAACGTGTGCTGATTTGTATTCTTCACTAGCAGATCACTTGCATGAATCTAGGAATGAATTTGAAAGATTTGAAGAAGCTGCAAAAGAAATAACACCAGGTGTGGATTATAAGTCAACTTTGACCCGTAATCGTAAACGAAAGACAGTGGTCATTGATGGTGATGCCCCTGAGGTATCTCAGAATGCCAGAGACAAATTTCGTATATCTGCTTTCTACACCATTGTTGACAAACTTGAGACAGAGATGAGTAGACGAGGACAGGTATATAATGATCTAGCAGTTCGATTTTCTTGTTTGGTCGATGTACCACAAACATCTCAGTGTTGTGAAGGACTAATAAATGCTTATCCTGAAGATCTGAACAATAATTTATATACTGAACTACAACAGTTCCACTCATATATTCGCCACAAGTTTCGTGCATCAAAATCTGACAACAACACGTTCAGTCATGCAGAACTCTACAAAGTAATAGTTAGAGACAACATCGAGTGTGCTTTTCCAAATGTAGAAATCGCCTTGCGCATATTTTTAACATTAATGGTTACGAACTGTTCAACTGAGCGCTCTTTTTCTCAGTTGAAACGTATAAAAAAATCCAAGTAGATCTACAATGAAACAAGAAAGGCTTGATTCCTTATCTTTGCTGATGATTGAGGCAGACTTGTTGCGCAAAATTAACTTTGATGATGTACTCAAAAACTTTGCCAGACGTAAATCTAGAAAAAAGAACTTTAAAATGTAAATGTGTGCTCTCTCTGACTTTCTTATCTATCAAAAAAGTTACAGTATATTTGTCTACTATTATTACAAAATTAATTAACTATTAATTTTAATACAGAAATACCTTATTGTAGGTTTTTTTAGAGGTTCTGACTTTTCTCGGTAATCTCGTATCTCTCGTCGGTAACGTGATGACGGTTCAAATCAGCAGTGGTTCGAACCGCATCGGTAACTTACGGGGTATGTGAGCCGGCCGCCAGGGCCGGATTAAGCCATCTTGGTGCCCTAGGCACAAACCCACATGGGTGCCCCCTACTGCCCCGGGCCCCCGATCCTCCACTGACTGCTGGTATGTTCAATATTATGCAACAAAATAACAAAGAAAAACAGTTGTGAAATGTAAACACATATGTTGTTGATTATGTGGTTGTTTCGGGATTTTGAAATTTAAATATTGAGCACAACCCACTACTTGGCAACGCCGATCACATTCTGGTATGAACCTAAGGCCTATCCACGTCAATATGGAAGCACTATACTCGAGTTTCGCCGTCATTTGAGCTCGTCAGTAGTGCATATCCCTGACCGGATCCGGAAACAGTCCGGGATCACGCGTGTGAAGCGGGTGTGTAACCACGCGGCACACACTGGACACACCAAATTATCACAACAGAACATCACAACGCTACCCATCGTAGGCTATGCTCAAGATTGCCCAATCGCCGCGACCGACGTCCGTCAATCGATGGGACCCGAATCACATAATCAATTGATTATTGCTCACTGGATTTAGGAGGCCTGGTGTTCCTTGCCAATGAGAAGTCCTAATCGTTCGGGTCCCATCGATTGACGGACGTCGGTCGCGGCGATTGGGCAATCTTGAGCATAGCCTACGATGTGTAGCGTTGTGGTGTTCTGTTGTGATAATTTGGTGTGTCCAGTGTGTGCCGCGTGGTTACACACCCGCTTCACATGCGTGATCCGGGACTGTTTCCGGATCCGGTCAGGGATATGCACTACTGACGAGCTCAAATGAGGGCGAAACTCGAGTATAGTGCTTCCATATTGACGTGGATAGGCCTTAGGTTCATACCAGAATGCGATCGGCGTTGCCAGTAGTGGGTTGTGCTCAATATTTAAATTTCAAATCCCGAAACAACCACATAATCAATTGATTATTGCTCACTGGATTTAGGAGGCCTGGTGTTCCTTGCCAGTGAGAAGTCCTGATCGTTCGGGTCCCATCGATTGACGGACGTCGGTCGCGGCGATTGGGCAATCTTGAGCATAGCCTACGATGGGTAGCGTTGTGATGTTCTGTTGTGATAATTTGGTGTGTCCATTGTGTGCCGCGTGGTTACACACCCGCTTCACACGCGTGATCCGGGACTGTTTCCGGATCCGGTCAGGGATATGCACTACTGACGAGCTCAAACGAGGGCGAAACTCGAGTATAGTGCTTCCATATTGACGTGGATAGGCCTTAGGTTCATACCAGAATGCGATCGGCGTTGCCAGTAGTGGGTTGTGCTCAATATTTAAATTTCAAATCCCGAAACAACCACATAATCAATTGATTATTGCTCGCTGGATTTAGGAAGCCTGGTGTTCCTTGCCAGTGAGAAGTTCTGATCGTTCGGGTCCCATCGATTGACGGACGTCGGTCGCGGCGATTGGGCAATCTTGAGCATAGCCTACGATGGGTAGCGTTGTGGTGTTCTGTTGTGATAATTTGGTGTGTCCAGTGTGTGCCGCGTGGTTACACACTCGCTTCACACGCGTGATCCGGGACTGTTTCCGGATCCGGTCAGGGATATGCACTACTGACGAGCTCAAACGAGGGCGAAACTCGAGTATAGTGCTTCCATATTGACGTGGATAGGCCTTAGGTTCATACCAGAATGCGATCGGCGTTGCCAGTAGTGGGTTGTGCTCAATATTTAAATTTCAAATCCCGAAACAACCACATAATCAACAACATATTAATCAGGTTTCATGAAATAACCCACATTTTGAGACACCTCTGAACAGTCCTTGTTTGAACAACGCGGGTAGTTGCCATAAGGCCAATCCCTTCAACACACTACAATATTCAACATTGAGCGCTGATTGTCTGGCTACGCTGTAATACATTTAAAATTATGAATTTCATCTCTGACCCGTAAATTATATACCGCATATAAACAAACTTTGAAATCTGCTGTAAAATCTCCAGAACAAAATTTTTGTTGCTGGGTGGACATAATGTTAAGGTTATATACTAAATCTCATAATTTTCCCTCAGTTGGTTACTGAGATATGGATGTTTATATTGCGGCAAACAAATGTGGACATACTATAGCCTTTCAGATACTCAACTAGGTATGACGCACTCCTCTCCACTGGCTTTTCAGATACTTACCTAGGTATGACGCACTCCTCTCCGAAGAGGAAGGAAGACGAGGAAGAAGAAAAAGAATGTTAGAAGACATTTTGTTGATTCTAGGTTGTATTCTGGTAATTCTTATTGCTGACTCACAGCGGTGATGGTAATATTTATTATTGTATATTCAAAGTGGTATAATACTTATTGAAGACTGGCACCTTGCCGTCTTGACAGACGATAGTTTAGAAAATGGGATTATCTCTCCATAACACAAAGCCTGGGCTGAATTTAGAGACCATGTGTTGCCCATGCAGCATGATCCCTCTCTCGGCCTGTCTAGTTTACTCCAGAGGAAAGGTGACACCAATACGTCTGGAACAAGACAAGCTGCAGAAGCTGCCGGATCAGCAAAGCAATGCTCTAACTGTCCGCCTATCGGAGCTTCGATCCTAGACCAGTTACCAACCAAGGCTTAGGGCCTGGTCTGCCCTGTCATGACATTTAGTCTTTAGGTTGCATTTCCTCACACCAGGATAAGGCTTGTACCCTCCCAATTGCGCTCTTCCGCCCGAAGCCGTTGGCACAATGTGGGGTGTCGGGTTTGGTAAGCGCTGCCCAACATTCGGAGCTAACAGAAGCAGGTAGTACCGCCTACTGTCATACGGTAGCTCAGTCATATCTGACTAAGACCTTATTATTTGTATTATTGTATATTCAAAGCCGTGTTGGCAGGGATGGATTAACCATTAGGCAAACAAGAAAGCAATGGCAAACTACTGAGCGTAATCTTGCCAAGAGATCAACATACAGCTGAAAGATGCTGGTGTTGACAGCTAAGTCCTGTAAAGGATATGCTAAAAAAAAAAAAGTTTTATATGAGTGATAGTAGTACAAACATATGTTTAAATATTGAGCACAACCAACTACTGGCAACTCCGATCACATTCTAGTATGAAGCTAAGGCCTATCCACGTCAATATGGAAGCACTATACTCGAGTTTCGCCCTCGTTTGAGCTCGTCAGTAGTGCATATCCCTGACCGGATCCGGAAACAGTCCCGGATCACGCATGTGAAGCGGGTGTGTAACCACGCGGCACACACTGGACACACCAAATTATCACAACAGAACATCACAACGCTACCCATCGTAGGCTATGCTCAAGATTGCCCAATCGCCGCGACCGACGTCCGTCAATCAATGGGACCCGAACGATCAGGACTTAATATGTTGTTTTTTTTTTTTTAAATCTTACCACTTATCGCTAACATTGAAATGTGTGAATATTTTTCAATGGGATTTAATGCGAAGTTGTACACTTCAAGAATCGCTATGAAGTTGTACACATATTTTTGTCAAGAAGCTGATCGCAGGAAACTGTTTTATACTATTACAAATTCCGAAAAAAGAACAGTGCGTGCATTGGGTTTGAGTCGATGGGTGCAAGAATCTGAAATTAAACCACCACACAATAACAAAACGGTAGGTAGAAAGATTATTGTTGACAGCTTTGACAAAGATGTCATAAGGCGAGCTATTATAAAATGCTTTTAAAAGTCGACAGGGTCGACTTCATTGCACCGGGTTCTATCCCATATGGCTCGGTCTCTTTCCGCAGCGCGGAAAGCATCGCACAAAGCACGAACTCCGCAGCTCTAGCGACGACGCACAGAAGTCTCCGAAAAAATTAACTCGTGAACCGAAGGATGCGGCCCTGAATCGAACCCACGATCTTTGGAGCCCGAGTCAAAAGGCTTGACCACTTCGCCACGGAGACTCCTAAAATTATAAAAAATTTGGATTTTATATCCAGGATTATCCAGCATTATAAAAATGCTGGATGCCAAAGAAACAGTGACTGTAAGAAAACTTAGGGTTTGGTTGAGAAAGAACAATAACATAGATCTATCCAAAACAACTTTGTGGAAAATTATAAGGACATTATCTTCACTTTTTGAAAGTACAAGGGCGGTAGAAATATTCTTTGTGAGCAACCGCATTTAGGAGCCTTGAGAAGCAGATACCTACGTGAAATAAGGGAAATGCGCAAAGAAAATTATGATATAGTGTATTTGGATGAGACGTGGATCAATGCGCACCATACAAGTGAAAAGGAATGGCAATCAATGGATGGAAAGATAAAGCGTTATGTGCCCAGTAGTAAAGGACAGCATTTGGTCATAGCCTATGCTGGTAGTACTCATAATGGCTTACTACAGAATGCTGGGCTCGTGTTCGTATCAAAGCATAGAGACAATAGAGATTATCATAATGAGATCAATGGTAATGTATTTAGAGATTGACTCGAGAATACAGTAGTTCCATCCATTGATAGACCGTCTTGTCTAATCATGGACAATGCATCATATCACAATGTTGTTGCCCAAGAAGACAAAATACCTACGGCATAGGACACAAAGGAAGCAATAAAGATATGGCTCCGAAGGGAAAATATACTATTTCCAGAAACATATTTCAAGCTACAGTAGTTGTCCCTTGTAAAACAGGTGCAAAAAAAAATTTCAAATCGACAAGTTGATAGAAAAGCATGGCCATAGGTGCTTGAGACTTCCGCCGTATCATTTTCAACCTATAGAACTTGTGTGGGCTAAAATTAAAGGACAAGTGGCAGCTGCCAACACTACATTCAAATTGCCTGACGTCAAGATACTAACCCAGTCCGCGCTATTAAATATTGATAAACGTTACTGGAAAAAATGTGAGGACCATGTGTTGAAAGAGGAAGAGGACTATTGGAGAAAGGATGGATTGAATTTTATGCAACCGAGAGCAATCAGCAACCTACTGGAATCGTCCGACACAGATTAAGGTCTGAGCAGATCGCAGACCTTAATCTACGTACACACTTAGCTGGGATATTTTGCTTTAACTATTCAGACGAATTACAGGCCCTAAACATTACAGCATCAGCATAATGTCAATGGCAACAGTTTGTATTCCACAGTGATGAATTTTCAATTCAGCAAGCCCTCAGCGGTTACAAACAACTGTATTGAAAAAAAAAGGAAAAAAAAAACACACACACACACACACACATACACTAAACGCATTGAATACAAACACAAGAGTAATATTGCGGTGGAAACTAACATATTGTGGCATAACAAGAAACGTGAGAGCAAACACGTTGTCAAATTAGGGGACAACACACGTGCATACGAATCAATCTATAAACTTCAATGAAAAGAGGACCAACATCTTGGTTGTTAAGAAAAAAGCCCACTACAGAGACACTGACAACTATTGTCATAGTGCAAAACAGGTAATCATGTTCCGTCTCTGAACGGTAAACAGCAGAGTAGACAGTCTTTCACGAAGACTCAAAGCGGGTCTGTCACCCATGTGTACGTGTGAACAAACTACACAGACAGCCGAACAGATCCTTAAAAATGGAAACATGATGACTAAATTGCGGTATCATTTCTGGTCACTCCATACGCACATTAACGCACAGCTATTTGGAAGCTTTCACGAACTCAATATAAAAAGCTAAATGCATCCTAGTAACATGAATACTTGTGTACAATTATTAACCAGCAGTTGAAGAAACAAGAAGGAAATGATAAATAAGGTAAGAAATATATTCCTTCTACTTTCCTGTCAATTTACACATTATTTACCCCATACCTCTGTACATTCTCTGTCTTTACTAATATTACTCATTGCACCCCTCTCGGGAATCTCCGTGGTGAAGTGGTCAAGCCGTCTGACTCGGGCTCCGATGGTTGTATGTTCGATTCCTTCATTTCACGAGTGCATTTTTCGGAGAATCCAGAGGGTCGTAGCTGGAGATACGGAGTTCGTGCTTTGTGCCACGATTTCCGCCCTGCGGAAAGAGACTGAGCCATATGGGATAAACACCCGGTGCAATGCTACTTTAAGCTACTTTTTTATTGCACTCACTCCCATACGAATCTGGCTACGCCTTGTACTTGTGTCCTTACCAGAAATAACGTGGTTTACTTTAAGTCTAGTTTGTTAGCGTGAATTCACTACATTTACCACAAAACATCAAAGAAATGTTGCCGCTTTCAATGATTTAAGTTGCTTTTGGACCTATCAAAGACATATTCCTTGGGTGAGGGTAAATATAAGACGACTGGAAAAATTTCATAACGATGCAACAGACAGTTTTCAAAATAATTGATCGTGAATGAAGGCATTCTTTGTGGGACATACTATACTATAGTGTGTCCGATGTGTTTGTGTAAGGTTTGTTTATTGTAAACATAGTCCATCTAAGGTAACTGGATATATCTACCAGTGTATAGGTTTTCTCTCAGGGCAGTGGCCTTACAGCCTACTCTGTGCAGTTTCCAACTGCCGTGGGGGGTTTTCACCGCCGTGCACAGGCTGCATACAGGACCTCCTGTTTTTTGCCTTTATCTGAGAAACTTCAGTTTTCGATCTCACTACCCAACTACCACTGCCCTACATCTGTGATATCATCAGATACAAGTGGCTGTTGGGAAAATGTCCAGCTCTATGCTGAGATCGAACCCGGTACTTTCCGAACCCTAGGCGGACATCGCAACCTCTCAACCCCGGCTTCATCCGCTGTTCACGTTAACTCCAAATGTCCCATGTTAACTCCAAATGTCCACGTACAACTAAGCGTGGCATGTAGTTTGCGGTGAGTTTAGCCTCACGTTAACTCCACATGTCTACGTACGACTAAGCGTGGCGTGTAGTTTGCGGTGTGTTTTGCCTCACCTGCAATACTCACTGATGCATCATACATTCTCCATCCACAGATCACACAATACAGTTCCCAACATTGCACGAACTCGGTAACATCAGCGTGGTCTCCGAGTTCCGGTAGCATGACATGACAAGAGCCCTGTCTTGGGAGCCAAAGGGGAATAGTCAGCGAACACAGGTCCTCAGCTGCTACACGCTGAGGGAAATACTCAATAGGGGATCTGAGCTCTCATGGACTGAATGCTTCGATATGCAGTGATGACAACCAACCTAGCGACTAATTAACTAACAAGAAACAGTCCGTGTGAATGCGACACACGTAATATAAATATTCTCAAGGATAGTAGAGGTCGTGTTGCAACTATCAGATTCCACATCTTACATGTCTATCTGGTGGTGGGAGGGGGCTGAGGGGTGGATGGGGAAGAATCCTTAAATTCCGACAACATTACATATTGTTATCTCGAACGAACGAACGAACGAACTTTATTTTAATCTCAGTAATATGTGAATAACAAGAAAGCGTGTGTTGCTGACATTACACACAAGAAATAAACAAGTGACTCACCACAGCGGCGTTATCCGGGAATCCAAGAGCAGATGTGAAAAGGTTTCTAATCAAATGAAGTCTACATTAAAATACCTCGAAGACAAGATGTGACATTTTCAATTCCAGAACACACCAACACAGAAATCAATATGTTGACGTGTCAATTATTTCCACGTTTTGTTTTTTCAAGTTCCCGTCATTGTGATACTGAAATATTATCATCGTGTGTCATGTCGGGCGACGCAGGTAGTCATGTTCCCCACAAACACTTGTCTGTGTTCTTGATATGTCCTACCACTGACCGTCTCCGTCTCAATATTCCACCCATTTAACATCTTGATAAGTGCTACCACTGATCGCCTCCCGTCTCACGCCGTCCACCCACGTAACATTGTCTCCCACTGACGACCTCTGTCTGGGTAAACCTTGGATTTTTCCAGTCGTCACAACCTTCTCTTCAAAGACTAAACCAACTGAATAAATGTTGGAGTGGGACAGATAGATCTACAAATATTAGATTTGTAAGAGCATGCATCTTTTCCCTTGCAACATACGCCTGTGAGACCTGGACACTTACTAAACAAGTTGAACAGCGCACACATGCCTTTGAATACAAATATTATAGAAAAGTTCTAAGAATATCTTGGATGAAGAAAAGAACAAATACATCCATACTTCAAGAGCTGAATATTGAACAGGGTTGGTTATTAAAGACGATAAGACAAAGAAAACTGAAATATTTTGGTCACTTGAAACGTCACGAAAGTTTGGATAGAACAATAATGGAAGGGTATATGCCTGGGAAGAGAAGAAGAGGAAGGCCAAAGAGAAGTTGGGTGCAGGATGATCTCCATATGGGTATATCGGACGCGGGACATCTTGCTAATGATCGAGAGGATTTCCGGAAGGTTGTTATGGGAGCGAGGTTCTGCAAAGAACAGGCTACTGAATGAATGAATGACAACACCCTCTAGACCGCATTATTCAATAGCGTGTCACAAAATAACGACTGCCTTCCCACCATGTAGGTAAACATCTGACGTGAATAAGTCTCTTGCAGTGCTTGTATACTAGTTTCTTTGACATCCACGGAACTCTTAGCATTCTTTATAGAACCACATCTCTATGGCTTATTATACATGGTCTTGTTATTCAGTGTCCACGCTTCACGCGATTACAGTACTTAGAGCAGAGCAGAGCTTCATAACAATCGTATTCTGATGGGACAGCACGTTCTTTGTCTAATACAACACTTGTGCTTAAATCATCCTGCGTGTTGTCTCTTGATATCATTATACTATGAGACAGAATGCATTATTTTAAAACATTCACATTGTCAATGAATTATTAAAACGAAAATAAAAATTAAGAACATTACAACATATTTTTTTTTAGTTAATCAAGAAGTGTAACAGAAAAGCTCCAACTGGACAAAAAGCTAATAAATTAAGAAAAGTTTGAATAATCATGTGAGACTATGAATGGGTGGATAGGTTTCAAGTAACGAGTGCCCCGATGCGATCACGCATAAGTGAATGTGTTGTCTGAGGGCGTAGCATGGGTTGTCTTAGGGCTGGACATGAGTTGTCTGAAGGCTGGACATGAGTTATCTGAGGGTAGCATAAGTTGTCTGAGGGCTGGACATGAGTTGTCTCAGGACGTGGCATAAATTGTCTGAGGGCGTGACATGAGTTGTCTGAGGGCTTGGCATGAGTTGGCTGAAAGCTTGGTGTAAGTTGTCTGGAGGGCTTGGTATGAGTTGTATAAAAGTTTGGTGTGAGTTGTCTGTGGGCTTGTGCACTGTTTGAAGATAAAATGCGGCAAAGGAAGAAAAAAGATTCTGGGATCCCAGACGGTGCTAATCGGTGCGGGCTTTAAAATAAGCATCTGCTTGTGTGATCAAGTAAGGTTAATGGGGCAGAAATGGATAGTTTCACAGTGCGATGAAGATTGTTCTGGAAGCCAATCAAATCAGTCAGTCAATAAGTTAATTAAAGTGGCTAAAGTTCTGCCCCTGAGCAAGCACGACAGAAGGCGTCCGATGATCTGATTAGAAGTAAAGCAACCGGTATGTGACACATAATTGTGAATGTTGCCCTGGAGAATATCTTCTTGTTAAACGTTCATCCCTACAAGACTTCTAGTTGCGTTGCATTCGTACACAGCAAAGTTGCGATATTTGCGTGGTCACGTCGAGCTGCTGGGATACTGCAGTCTGTTTCCAATACCAAGCATAAAGGAGATGAACAGTTCTTTGTCGGTAACTTACGGGGTATGCGAGCCGGCCGCTCAGAAAGCAATGGCACACTACTGAGCGTAATCTTGCCAAGAAATCAACAATCAGCTGAAAGATGCTGATGTTGACATCGATGTCCTGTAAAGGATATGCGGGGGGAAAAAGGTCAAGCTATCAGTCACTGACTGCGGTCATCATTTTACTGCATATTCGTTCTCGTTCTAGAGAAAATAAAGCCACAGGCTTGAAAAGTGGCAGTCTGTTAATTCTTCATCTACCAGATGTCATTTGTGGTGTTAGAAACCTTAACCTGAAGCCACTTCGTGTGTCTTGAACACTGTGTATGAATAATTTTCTTACGTCTGTGGATCAATCCCTGAATATATAAACACTATGCTCTATAAAATAGTGTCTGATCAAGGCACAAAGAAGATTGGCTGCCCACCAACTCTTCTGTCCATTGTGGAATCGTTCCACATAAGCATGAAGGGTATAATCAAGATTGTGATGCAACTTCAGAAGAGTTTGAAATCAAGAGTGGAGTTAAGCAAAGTTGTGTACTCTTTGGAATATACTTTTCACTTCTACTGAAATGGCCTTTCGTGATCAGGATGGTGGTATATACATTCACTCACGCTAAGATGGCGGCCTCTACAATGCTCAGAGATTGAAGACCAAGACCAAAATTAGGAGAGTGCTAATCAGAGAGTTGCTTTTTGCGGATGATGCTGCAATTACGACCCACTCTGAGGAAGAATTACAACATCTACTATTTGCATTCTCCAATGCTTATTCTGAATTTGGTTTAACAATTAACAAAAAGAAGACACAGATTATGTCACAAGGTGCACATGGGGGTACCATCAATCTTTATTGACGACGCCGAACTGGCGATAGTAGACCATTTTACATATCTAGGATCAGAGGTAAATAGCAAATTATCCCTAGATTCGGAAATTAACATCAGGATTGGTAAGGCAGCAACAACAATGAACATGTTAGTAAAAAGAGTCTGAGAGAACAGGAAGCTTACTGCCAAAACAAAAGTCCTCGTCTACCAAGCCTATGTCTTTAGCACTCTTCTCTATGGCAGTGAAACCTGGTCAACTTACTCACGCCAAGAGAAACGTTTAAACAGCTTTCATATGCGGTGTCTGCGAAGAATACTTGGTATTAGGTGGCAAGACAAAATCACAAATACTGAAGTATTGAAAAGATCAGGTTGTGTGACGGTGTGTTCCATGCTCAGCCTTCGTAGACTTGGATGGGTAGGACATGTTAGGAGGATGGATGATGGTCGAATATCAAAGGACATCTTTTTGGGTGAATTACAGATTCTTATGAGATCTCGGGGTTGGCCTCTACTACGATACAAAGATGTGTGTAAGCGGGACATGATTTATACAGGCGTTGATAATTCACATTGGGAGCAAGTCGCCACTGAACGTGTTGCATGGAGAGCAACTATCAGAAATGGAATAAAGACAAAGGAGAAAATGAATGCAGATAAAGCACACAGGAGCGTGAGAGACGTAAGATGGTGCATGATGGTGGACATGACCATGTTTTCACATGCATCCACTGTGGGCGAACATTTACAGCACGATTTGGCCTTATCAGCCACACTCGCCACCGCCATGGGTTGTAGTTATTAAGCCTTTTTGAAGCACAATGTACCAAACTATCGTCTGTCAAGACGGAAAGGTGCCAATATACAATATTTAATAAAATAGTAATACGTTTCCTGTGCTTGTTTCAGTTAGCTAAAGCAACTAGCGCATCAAACATTAAACACAATCTTTGTGCGAATACTAATGATCGGGGAATATATAGTGGAGGAGGGTGGGTGAGTGTAATTATTTCAGAATGTTTCACATCTTTTCATGACATGAATCTATAGCTGACTGTTACACACGGTATGGACTATAACAAGAAGTTAGTTGCATATCGTTTACAGACCGTGGCAGTCAACATTTTGTGCTGACGTGATGTCTTGGCAAGTTTACGTTCAGTAGCTTGCCATTGCTTTCTGAACGACCAGCACCCATACCATTATGCAAAAAAACAACGCAACGTGGTCTGCTGCCAAATCGCGCGAAGTTGTGTTTCGAACGCGGGTATGCGGGATCACGAACTGCGCCCATAACACCATCGCCACCGAGCCGGCATAACAAAAAGACATTCGTTAAAAATGCACACTCTTTTTCCAGATATACCCTTTCAACGTTCCTGTGTGTGTTTTTATTTTGTTGTACAGCCAACTTGTCCATGACCTTTGCTTATCCGTGCCTGTAGTCATTACAACTATCATGGCGCCAAGCACCACCCTAACCACGCCCCCTAGTGTCAATCGATTGAGAACAAATTTACAAGCTGATGTCGTCAATAGATCGCTCACAGGGGACGACTGATCTTTCTGACAAAAACTGGATCACAGAAATGCTAACAAGCTAATGCCTCGACCTGCTTCCTTACACACGGTTGACATCGCTGTCAGCTGTTTGATTCTCCACTGATATCATTTCACATTTATATACGTTCATTCTTATGGTTTCCTTGATTTCCTGATTCCAGTTTCGATCACTTCCAATTATCTGTAGGAAGAACTTTGACCCTAGAGCGTGGACCTAACCTCGTTTAAAAACTATCCACAAAATACGCGTCCCCCAGTTCACTTCCATCTCCCTGACACATATTTCATTACAAACAAGACATAATATTTCACTGATATCAGGTTGAAAGTTTCACATATCAGAGACTTTTTTTTAGCCATTTACAACTCCGAGAACCATTCAGTCTCATCTTCCAGCCATATACAACTCTAAGAACCATCAAGTCTTGTCTTCTAGCCATATACAACTCTGGGAGCTACCCAGTCTTTTCTAGCTATATACAACTCTGAGGGTAATTTAGTCTCGTTTTCACGCCATATACAGCTATGAAGGCCATCCAGTCTCGTCTTCTAGCCATATACAACTCTGACTTCTGGTCAAGATGGCGGCGGACAGTTGTTTGAAACTGCTCCTTTCTTCACGAAGGAGATGGATAATTTCATCTCTTGCGTGTAATTTCTGTATCAAAATGTAAAACAGGAGTATCCTTTCAGGATTTTTGCCGGTGTTACGGAGTTCGTGCAAATGAGCGAATCAATCCTTGAGTGTTTTTCGCAGCGTGTGAGTTACTGTGTGGTGTTTCGGTTTTTTCACAATGGCGGATCAGTGTTTGTGCACCGTACAGAGGGTAAACAAATTACCCGAGTCGGCGGGGTTGGTGTGATCGACGTAAACGACAGGGCAGACGGGCTGGAGCCCGACGATCCAGGCTCAAATGCGATAGTCTGGACCTCAAGAATACGCGTATTCTATATTGGAATTGTGTCCGCGCAAAACAACGAAGCCCCATTCTGTAAAGCCTGGCATACAGGAACTATATTGCAGCACTTCAGGAGATGAGACTGGGTGCTATTTCACTCTATATAGCCGGTTTCAAATGTCTTTACAACAGGCGACACCTGGGAATGGCGATTCTTATTCGTGAAAGTATAGTGGCTTCTGAGGTGGACATGTCCAGGTGGGACAGTGACGGGATAGAAAGACAGGCTATTAGAGTTTTTGCGAAGGCGGTTACCTCAGATAAGTGTAAGGCCCAGAACATTGCAGATGAAGACACAGTGACAATGACAGAGATCATGGCTGTGCTTCGACGGACAAAAGCAGCCCACCAGGGCCAGATGGTATAAGATATAATGGCATTTGTATCTGTACTGACAACGAGTTTGAGGAACTAGCGGATATATACAACAACAGTATAGGGAGTGCTAGCATCAAGGAGAAGTGGTTACACATCTGTCTGATTCCCTTGCCGAAGCCTGGTAAAGACCACACAAAAATTCAGGGATATCGGGTAATAACCATGCAAATTACAATAGGCAAGCTGCTGGAGAAGTTAACTTCCAGAAACATATCAAGCCAGCCAGAGAGGCAAGGTAGCCAGAGAGTCATGGTTTTTCCTACCTACCCTTGGAGGGTACCATCAAACATAGAAACCTGGACCAACGCAGAAGGTTTTACCCATGATGTCTATCAATATGTCCACTCAGGCATTGAAACATTGTGCCACAGCGATTGATCTTGAGGACGCGTACAACAGATTACCGTTGGATGTTTTAATGTTTCAGCTTCTTTAACTCAAGATAAATCCATTCCTCCTTAGTTGGATCGCCGCAGCCCTCTTCCAATGGAAAGTAGTTTTTAGATGTGGCAGTTGGACTTCTGATCCAACAACAGTATATTTGGGCCTGCCACAGGAATCGCCATTGTCTCCGGTGCTGTTCAACGCCTACACTGTGAGAATCACCAGCGAGGAGACATTGTCATGTGCCGACGATGTGTTAGTGTATGTCAGAGTAAGAACAGACATCGGGTTGCTGTGGAACTACAAACCGAACTCAATCGCATGAGTACTTGGTGTATGGAATCTGGGGCAATAGCCAACCCAACGAAGACAGCAGTGGCATAGTTCTCTTTGAATAACCACACTGTCAACACTCCAACACCAACTGTAAATCTGTGTTTAGAGACTGGTGGAACGCAGACAATGAATTACCCGGGGATACGTTTAGATCGAAGCCTTGCTTATAATGAACACATAGACCAGGCGATAACAAAGGCCAAGCAGGGTTTGGCTGCAATGTGGGTGATGGCGGCGGCAAACTGTGGGCAGTGTCATCTGTTTTCTTTACGAGGGTCTGGTCCTTTACCTTTCTGAGTATGCGATGGCGATCCTGACTCTCAGCCGTAAGCAGATGGAAAGGATACAGAGCGACGCTATTCGTATTATTCTAAAATGTACAAGAGATACAACAGGCAGGACGACGCTCTACCTTCTTGATTTTACAACCATGGGGGACAGAATACAAATGTGCCGAGCATGTTCCTACCTCAGAGTCAACGCAAACACACAACATCCACTGC
The DNA here is from genome assembly GCA_014155875.1 of Cepaea nemoralis. Lineage (NCBI taxonomy): Eukaryota > Metazoa > Mollusca > Gastropoda > Stylommatophora > Helicidae > Cepaea > Cepaea nemoralis. The sequence continues at coordinate 33,308 of JACEFZ010010524.1, read as the reverse complement.
ATAGTGAAATTAAGAAGGTAAAGGGCTGCACGTTAAAAAGATGAAAGTCGTGGATGGGTCAAGCCGAAGACATTCTTCAACAGAAAATCCGGCTGCTGGGAAGGCTTTGATCTTCGATACTTCTTTAGTGGATGATGCTGTCATTTACATAGATGGGTCGGTCACTCGATGAGTGAGAAGTTCATGGGCCTTTACTGCTCAGGTCAGAGTGAAAGAAGATGTTGGTGCTTTTGCTTTGACCACAAGTTGCCTAACTATGGAAGTCATGGCAGTAAGTAAAGCAATAACATTACATCGAGACAAAGACATTCAGTTGGGCATGTGTCCTTCATGACTCAATGAATATGCTCAAGAAGATAGAGATGGGGTGGATCCGAAGAGAGTGGTTGCTGTCTCTTGAGCGGTCTAGGCTGTCAGAGATAAGTTTAATTTTCGTGCCAATACATGCGGGTGTACAAGATCATGAGCAGGCTGACAGGCTTACAGGTATGGCTACTGAAGAAGGTGGACGAGCCATCGGCCAGGCTGACATTCTGAATGCTCTAGGAGAAGTAAGACGTTTGCCAGAACCAATTGATGACTGTGAATCTACAACCATGGTCAGGATGTGAGAACAGCAAATTAAAAGAGGTGTGGCCAATCAAGAACACTACGCAGGAAGCCAAAGAAGATTAATAAACCAACACAGAACTGGTGTCGTTAGACGCTACACGCTGTGGGATTTACTGAGAAGGCGATCCGAGCATTTATGGACTGAATGTTTTGAGGTGCAATGAGGGTAATCTGTCGACTAATTAGCGAACTAACAACTCTGAGGGACATCTAGTCTCGCCTTCTAGCCATATACAACTCTGAGGGACACCCAGTCTCGTCTTCTAGCCATATACAACTGAGGGACACCCAGTCTCGTCTTCTAGCCATATACAACTGAGGGACACCCAGTCTCGTCTTCTAGCCATATACAACTCTGAGGGACACGCAGTCTCGTCTTCTAGCCATATACAACTCTGAGGACCATCCATTCTCGTCTTCTAGCTATATACAACTCTGAGGGACACCCAGTCTCGTCTTCTAGCCATATACAACTCTGAGGGACACCCAGTCTCTTCGTCTAGCCATATACAACTCTGATGGACACCCAGTCTCGTCTTCTAGCCATATACAACTCTGAGGGACACACAGTCTCGTCTTCTAGCCATATACAACTCTGAGGGACACCCAGTCTCGTCTTCCCGCGATATACAACGCTGAGGGACACCCAGTCTCGTCTTCTAGCCATATAACAACTCTGATGGACACCCAGTCTTGTTTTCTAGCCATATACAACTCTGAAGGACATCCAGTCTCGTCTTCCCACCATATACAACTCTGAAGGACATCCAGTCTCGTCTTCCCACCATATACAACTCTGAGGGACATCCAGTTGGATTCGGTTCAGCTGAGACGACTGTATCGAGCTGGTTGTATTTGGGGCCCTTATATTGTATCTCATTCTTCTTTCGTATACGATGTTGCTTATATCTGCTTTCTTGAAGATGTTTAAGATATGTAATTGTGTTTCTTTTATCCTTGTGGTTTTACATGTCTGGACCGAGTCGCACACTTGTTACGGACTGAAGTAATTGTGTACCCACCCCGTCATATGGTGCTGTTTTCTTCAGGGGTGATTACCAGTAGTCGTCTCTCCTGGTGTTCCGCCTATTTCCTCGTCTTGGGGTGTCTTCGAATCTTCTCGTTCATCTTTGATATCGTGTGTTGTCTCGATAGTTCGATCTTGGTGGAGAGCGGAACCGACTCATTACCGCCCTTGCCACTTGATCCGGGTAGCCATTTTCATCCAGTTCTAGTTCTTCTTCTGTTGATTCGTCTTCTGTCTGGGTCTTTGCATTTTCTGGTTCGTAAGTTTCGTTCTGTGACTTGAGCAGTTCTATTTCTTCTCTTTCTTTTTGGATATGTTTAAGAGTTTCTTCTGTCTTTTTTCTCTCTTCTTGAATTTTTGATAGAGTTTCGTCTGTCTCAGCTTTTATAGCAGCCATTCGAGCGACATCCTGCTCAATCTTTTGCTGAGCTTGCTTCAGTTCATCCAGAATGCGCTGAACGGCCGTTAGATGTGTTTCTTCTTGTCTTTTTCTTGTCTTATGTTCTGTCTTGTCTATTTCTTCCTCCGTGCTTTTGAACTGTGATCTCAGGTCCTTAAATTGGTCTTCCAGTTGCGCTTTGTCAATTTTTGTAAGTCGATTAGCTGCCTCGTACTGCTTCGTAGCCTCTTTAATTGGTGCCACATAGCTATTGCAGAAACACATGATGCAGAGAGAGGATAAAAGGAAAATCCCTAAGTATACACCAAAGTTGATAGTGCACCAAAGCTAAGAGACGAGATACGCCACACGACAACCGAGCATTATACGCTGTGGGGCCATCTTAGTGAGCGGTTGTGTGTTTCGATTGTGGAACCAAACTAGTGTGGCAATTGGATGTTTGGATGTAATTGGACAGTGTACTTCAAGTGGATAACAAGTGGAAGCATTCGTAGAGAAGACGACATGGATCTAAGAACAGTGGACCGAAAACTAGACGACTCTTGGGTGAACATAACGGCAAGGATCTGAAAGGACATTGGGATAGAAATAGGCTGAACGTCAAGGTGAATGATGCAGATATAGATATTATTTGTGGATGCTTTAAGTAGATGTTGTCCCGGTCTAAACGGGAGCGCTACGAGGTCCTAGAATTATATGCTATGATTCTGTAACACCGAATTAAAAAGGTGTTGAACTTTTGCCGGAGCTACGTTCGTTATTTCGCATTCTCAAGTTCTTTAGGTGAGACTATTGTTATTGTTCCAATTAACGAGTTACTGCGTTTTGTAGATTCTGAATCGTTATCATGGCACAAACAACCTGTTTTAGAGACACAGGATCTGACATTACAGGAGTTAGTCACAAACTAGTGAACAAAAATGACTTTACACATGATAAAATTTGTTGCAGAACATTTGGGGGTACAATAGAAACGTGCAAGACCGAATGGGTCAGCATAAAATGCCCATATTATGAAGGTAGAGCATGTGCAGCAGTACTACAAAACCCATGTGCTGGGTTGATAATTGATAACATCCCTAATGTCAAAGATTACGTTCAAACTATAGAACACAAACCTGATGTGGCACTCATAAGAACCTCAGTCCACGTGTCACAAGAAGAAGAAAATGCATAATTGTTACAAGTTACGCCGACTGTTAACAAGAACGGCGTAGCAAACAAAAAGAGAACAAAAGCTAAAGGCACTCATTACAGACTATATATACAGCTCATGATGTAATGGCTGTGGATAGTAATAGCCATGTTGAATTTCCAATTAGTATTCTTAAGTAAGGCATATTTTCACTCTTTGAGAATAATTGCGGACATTGTCAACGTTCACACACAAACCATTAATATGATGTTACAGGTCTCAATGGTCTTATTGTACCTAGTATACTTGATGGTTCTCAACGTCAGACAGTTCAGTCTTACAGTATATAAATCTGTAACAAACTTCACTGACACAAATAATAATAACACAGTGTCAGATAAAAGACACCACCAATTTGAAACAAAGAAAGAGAGAAAGAAATAGAATAAAAGGAAGAATGAAAGAAAAAAATAAAGAAAAATAAAATGGGATGAATGTGAATGTTAGGTTCATATCAACACATAGTGCACTACTGACACATTAAGGTCTTACAAAATAAGTTGTTCCTAATTTCACTGAGATGAAGCTATACTTTTCAGAATGGCACACTATCTCATATCGGTTCTCTATTCTTCAGATAATTGTTGTTAACTGTATCTTTATTAGAGAACATTATTAATTTATATGAATATTATTTAATTTAAATATTTATTCTTGTTGATATTATATTTCTTATTATTTCGTAGAAGTTCTTACAGATTGTTATTCAAGACTACGATGTTAATATCTCGAGATTCTAGTCAATATTCTTAAAGATCTTCTTAGTCGATTGTAAATAGATAGGTCTGCTTCACAGTTGTTCACTTTTGTTCTTAATGTTTATCTGTGTTGTTCATAGAAAGTTGAATATATATGTTACAGATTGCACCTGGTTAAATAGCAATGTACATAGAGACCAACAAGTTAAAATACGTTAATTTATTATGTAGTGTAGTCAGATAGATACATATGTTGATTTTTCATTCTTGGCAGAGACATGAAATGATGAAGTGACTTGTGTTGTGACATTTTGGAACTATTCATTCCCGCATACTTCGATTGCTGGAATAACGGAACTTTTACTTTCCGTCAAGTGTTGAGATGACGGAACTTTTGGTTTTTCGTGTCTATGCGTCAATTGCTGGGACGACGCAACTTTTTTGTACTTTGCGGATATAAAGATCCGATCGATTACGATATTCCTCGGGAATTCATAATTATGGACTAAGTATTATACTTAGAGACAATTTGTGTGATTAAATTAATTAGAATGACACTGAGTGCATAGTGTACTAACATGGACATGATAGAGTTATTTATGAATATTATATTATGTATAAATTTGTATATATGGATAAGTAATAAGTACAATAATTAACTCTGTTATATTAGTTTAGGTATTATATTAGAATAGTTAAATTTGGTAATTAATGGTTCAGTAGTTAATAACTGTAATAATTTGTATTTGATATTTATCAATGCTTTATAGGATATCCACACAGGATGAGCCACTACAACGAGTTACACTCAATGATAATAGAAAATATCTCTAAAGTTAGCACTATGAACAGCAATGGCGTCCACCTCACCTACAGAGATTTGATACAAGAAACACCCAGTGGTTATAAGCCAGCGACAAGATTGAGCGTCAACTGGTACTGACTGCTTGGTACCTATTACTACCCTCGTCCCCAACTCCGAGTTTTGACCTAGAGTGAGGACACTTGTTCATTTGGACAAGGTAGGGACTAATTGTATAATTAGTTAGACCGGCCCTCCCACAGGCCGGCTACACGACGTTCATCGTGGGTGTGAACAGAAGGGGTGTCCGTCATATTTTATTTCATTTTTTTTTTTTTTGCGGGGGGGGGGGGGGGGGGGGTAATTAATAAGGGCCATAAGTCGTACTCAGCACTAGATATGACTCATGATGTCCGCACTACTATTGGTCATGGTTTAGTAATCACAAGATATATATATATATATATATATATATATATATATATATATATATATATATATATATATATATATATATGTGTGTGTGTGTGTGTGTGTGTGTGTGTGTGTGTGTGTGTGTGTGTGATTAGAAATGATTCTATCATTTAATGTGGGGGGGGGGGGGATAATGCCACATAGCTATTGCAGAAATGCATGATGCAGAGAGAGGATAAAAGGAAAATCCCTAAGTATACACCAAAGTGGATAGTGCAACAAAACTAAGAGACGAGATACGTCACACGACAACCGAGCATTACGCTGTGGAGCCATCTTAGTGAGCGGTTGTGTATTTCGATTGTGGAACCAAATTGGTGTGGCAATTGGATGTTTGGATGTAACTGGACAGTGGACTTTAAGTGGATAACAAGAGGAAGCATTCGTTGAGAAGACGCCATGGATCTAAGAACAGTGGACCGAAAACTAGACGAATCTTGGATGAACATAACGGCAAGGATCTGAAAGGATATTGGAATAGAAATAGGCTGAACGTCAAGGTGAATGATGCAGATATAGATATTATTTGTGGATGTTTAAGTAGATGTTGTCCCGGTCTAAACGGGAGCGCTACGAGGCCACTAGAATTATATGCTATGATTCTGTAACACCGAGTTAAAAAGGTGTTGAACTTTTGCCGGAGCTACGTTCGTTATTTCGCATTCCCAAGTTCTTTAGGTGAGACTATTGTTATTGTTCCAATTAACGAGTTACTGCGTTTTGTAGATTCTGAATACGTTATCATGGCACAGCAGACGCAGATCTACATCGTAGCATATGGTAGGTTGGATTTGATAGCTATCTTCATGGCTTCCTTGCTGTCTTGGTGGCAGGGGCAGCCAAGGTACCTGGCGCAGTGGTTGCCGAGGCAGCTGGCGCACTTTCTGTTAGGGTTAGACCTCTTGATGTCCGTGTCGGTCTTTGCTTGCTGGCACTGGCTGTATGGATGGGGTCCAGAGCAGTATCTACATATCTCCATCTCAATCTTGCAGGTGGCACGGGTGTGCTAACATTGCTAGCACTTAAAGCACTGCAGCACTCTCGGTATGTAGTGCTCTGGAACTTGATTTCTTTTGTCCCATCTAATGAACTGAGGGATCACCTGGGATGTTACGATGACGACTGTGGTGGGGATGTTATTCTTGCCGATGATCCTCTCAGCACACTTGATCTTGAGTTTGCGGTTCTCTCTCGTCAGCATCTCCCTGATCCGGTCGTTGGTGAGATGGATCTTGACTCGTTTGATTACCCATCGTTTCATCATGTGGTGTCGGGTGGCTTCTACTGTGATGCCGCGGGGTAGCTTGACGTCGGCTTTCTCATTTTGTGACATCTTCTGCATTAGTGTCGTGGTCTTCGTGTTCTTGTTGATGGAGACCACTATTCCATCAGGTCTCTTGCGAAGCTGGGAGACGCTGTGTCTTCCCAGCTCGTTCTCCAGCTGACTGAATATTTTTCTGTTGGTAGCGCCGACAGTTTGGCCTCTCCCACGCGTGTTTGTTTCTGCAAGGATTTTGCCGGTGAAGTCTTCTGTTGTGGTTTCCTCCAGTGTGGAAGTCTTTGGTGAGCTGCCTGGCTGATTCTCGTTCGTGTTGCGGGCTTCTCCGCTGTTGCTGGCTTCAGTTGTAGTTGCAATCTCTGGCGTCGGTTTAGCGACGGGAGCAGCTTTAACTGGTGTAGAAGTGTAGCTTCCTTTGAGGTTGTTTCAGGTTCTGGGGTTTCGCTGCAGCTCGCAGGCAGGTTTTCTTCTTGCATCTTCTTGATAGTCTTGGCGGCTTCTACGCTGCTCATCGTGAATGTCGGGTGTCTTCTGGAGTTATTCTTGCCACGTGCCATTTTCTCCCACGTGGCAGGTTTCAAATTAGGTGACTTGTTCTCGATAGCGTGTCGAGACAACTGGAAGTGTGTGCCATGGGACATCCAGTCTCGTCTTCTCGCCATATACATCTCTGAGGGCCATCCAGTCTTGACACATCAATGTGGTCACTTCTATGGAATGTAGAGGCTGATAGTAATTATGTAACTGTATAGTTTTCGGTCACAGAAAATATATATGTCTATATACTTGCGAATGTGACGGTTAGGGCGTTATGTTTACAAAGACATGATGGCGGTCCAATAAAAGATTGTTATCACCGTTCGACGTTCACTACGGGAAGGAAAGACTGGTCATCTAGCCCTCCGTGCACTCAAGTCCACAAAAATGTGATGGTGCTAACACTTCACTTGCTCAGGGCAGGTCCCTGCTACAGGATTATGTACTTAATCAGCCTTAATATCGTGATAGTGGCGTTGTTTTCTTTCACCTGTTATATTAATCTCGTCACCTGAAGTGGTTAGCATTTACATCTAAACATGCCTAGAGCGCATTTAGTTGGACTTATGGGATCATCCGTATATCTCAATATTACTCTTTCATACCTGCTTCATTTCCATGTTTGCAATAGTGATGCCGCCATGGCAGAATGGTTATCGCCCTTGCTTATCAAGGTAGGGCCCAGGCTCAATGTCAAGTACTGGACGCATAATTCATCAGTACACAAATGTTAAGTACTGGACGCTTGATTCATCAGTACACAAATGTCAAGTAATGGACGCATGATTCATCAGTACACAAATGTTAAGTACTGGACGCACAATTCATCAGTACACAAGTGTCAAGTAAATGGACGCATAATTCATCAGTACACAAATGTTAAGTACTGGAAGCACAATTCATCAGTACAAAAATGTCAAGTAAATGGACGCATAATTCATCAGTACACAAATGGTAAGTACTGGACGCTTGATTCATCAGTACACAAATGTCAAGTAAATGGACGCATAATTCATCAGTACACAAATGTTAAGTACTGGACGCACAATTCATCAGTACACAAATGTCAAGTACTGGACGCATGATTCACCAGTACACAAATGTCAAGTAAATGGACGCGTGATTCACCAGTACACAAATGTCAAGTAAATGGACGCATGATTCACCAGTACACAAATGTTAAGTACTGGACGTACAATTCATCAGTACACAACTGTCAAGTACTGGACGCATGATTCACCAGTACACAAATGTCAAGTAAATGGACGTATGATTCACCAGTACACAAATGTCAAGTACTGGACGCACAATTCATCAGTACACAAATGTCAAGTAAATGGACGCATGATTCACCAGTACACAAATGTCAAGTACTGGACGCATGATTCACCAGTACAAAAATGTCAAGTAAATGGACGCATGATTCACCAGTACAAAAATGTCAAGTACTGGACGCATGATTCATCAGTACAAAAATGTCAAGTACTGGACGCATGATTCATCAGTACATAAATGTCAAGTAAATGGACGCATAATTCATCAGTAAACAAATGTCAAGTACTTGACGCTTGATTCATCAGTACACAAATATGAAGTACTGGACGCATGATTCATCATTACATAAATGAGTGTCGTGACCAATTCCTTTACATGTCGTCTTTCCCTCCCAAAAAGTTGCCAGAAGCACTAACAATTATCCTGCTCTATGTGACGAGGTGTAGTCAACCTGACAGATTTAAATAATGAAACTGTACAGGACCCTGTTACAGGTGTTCATGCCTTTTGTGTATATGGTGCCAGTCGCATATTTGTATACACCAATCGGTTCTCGATGAGCGACGTGGTCACTATCACCCCTCCCGCCTTTATTCCCAGTCCCCAATTTAGGCTGGAAGCCCAGGACAATTCTTTTAATCAAGCCCGATGATGATTCAAACACTAGACTACCAGTTCGGCAGGCAAGCGTGCTAGATACAATGCCACTGCTTATCCCCTACAGAAAGTGCTGTCCTGAAAAAAGAAAACCTGTCATTGGTGGGGGTTGAACCCTGACCACTGTTTTCGTAAAGCAGCGCACTAACCACCAGCACTCGCGGCTGTTTCACATAACCAGAGAAGTACATTCATTGGTATTGATGAACATTCACAGAAGTAAAGGAACGAAGCAGAGATCTAAGCACACACTAGACAATACTGACATGTACACCTAAAGCTCCAATGACACTTTTGTTATGTGTATTTCCTCGTAGGTTCGCTGCAATTAATAGCTTCGTTGTGGTTGGGTGTTGGTTAAGTATCATTTTCACTGCATACGGATATCTTCATAAGTTGTCCAGTCTCCTACATAGATCACAAAACGAGACGTTCAACACAGTTCACGAAGTCAGTAACCCCGCGAGAATTCAAACTTGTGGCATATTAAAATCACTCACTCTCAACCGCTATCAGATGGAGTAACTGTTGAGAATACAGAACGAGGCTACGCGCATCATATGACACAGCATACACATCATGGACGACATAACAAGAATTTGCAGATCACGCGCTTACCTCCTTGTCAGTGCCGACACAAAACAAGCACAGTGAGCTCTTCCCTCCCCCTCCCCCCATCTCCAATAGGAAAAAAAAGGGGGCAGTGTAGGCATCAAGTTAATAATAGGAAAATCCTGAATGGGTTACGGTCGAGGACAAAATTGTAACCGGTAAGTTCATTTGAGGACATGAACAGGGTGAATACAGGATACGTGCCAAAAGAATGCGGTGCGCTCTTTTCAGTATGCATGAGACTTCGTTGAGTGAGCTGACATTAAAACCTGCTAATTGTTGAGTCATTTGAGAATTCTTATAAGCGTGATGTAGTAAACTTCATAGCTGGGCCTGTTGATCCACGCGGGAGGAGTTCATGGGCTTTTATGGCTCTGGTCGGAGTGAGAATTGCGAAGAAAGACTGCGGGGCGTCCGCCTTGGCAAGCAGCTTGACTAAGGATGCCATAGCAGTAAATAAAGCAAATAGCCTGGCTGGAGACACGGACTTTCACTCATTGGGTATGAGCAGGACAATCTGTTAGATGGGCGGGGGCTCAAAGACAGTGGGTGTAGTTAATGGGGAGGTCAGGGCTCACAAACATCAGCTCATTTGCGTGCCATGTAAGAGGGAATGCAGACAGACTTGCTCGCAGGGCTACTGTAGAAAGCGGGCGAACATTGGACCTGGCTAATATTAATACTTACATGTCCCCAGAAAGGCAAAGAGATTGCACGAATAGCGTGACGACTGTGAATATACAACCTTGACCAAACTGCAAGAACAAGGCGTCAAAGAGACAGATATGCGGGAGACCAAAGACAAATAGTCAACACAGAACTGTGTCGTTCGCCACTACACGCAGAGGGAGATTCTGAGGGGATCCAAGCACATATGGCCTGAATGGTTTAATGGGCAATGAAGAAATATGTGAACTAACTAATTAACTAAGCAACTAGTCACCTAACTATCTTATCAGAGGTTATGTGATAATTATCTGTAAGTGAGTTTTAGATAGAAAAGACAGACTGGAAATTATGTGACAACTGTTTGGGAACTGAGGTTAGTTGCCAACTGTCGAGGAGTTTAGGTGGCAGATGTCAAGGAGTGTGGGTGGCAACTCTCAAGGAATATGGGTGGCAACTGTCAAGGAATGTGGATGATAACTCTCAAGGAATGTGAGTGGCAACTCTCAAGGAATGTGGATAGCAACTGTCGAGGTATGTAGGTGGCAACTCTCAAGGAATGTGGGTAGCAAATTTCAATGCATGTGGATGGCATCTCTCAATGAATGTGGGTAGCAACACTTAAGGAATGTGGGTGGCAACTCTCAAGGAATGTGGGTGGTAACTCTCAAGGAATGTGGGTGGCAACTCTCAAGGAATATGGGTGGCAACTCTCAAGGAATGTGGGTGGCAACTCCTAAGGAATGAGTATGACAACTCTCAAGGAATGTGGGTAGCAACTAGCAAGAAATGTGGGTGGCAACTGTCAAGGAATATGGGTGGCAGCTACAAGGAATGTGGGTGGCAACTCTCAAGGAATGTAGGTGGCAATTCTAAAGGAATATGGGTGGCAACTGTCAAGGAATGTGGGGAGGGGGGAATCTCAAGGAATGTGGGTGGCAACTCTGAAGTAATATGGGTGGCAACTGTCAATGAATATTGGTGGCAACTCTCAAGTAATGTGGGTGCCAACTTTCAAGGAATGTGGGTAGCAAATTTCAATGCATGTGGATGGCATCTCTCAATGAATGTGGGTAGCAACACTTAAGGAATGTGGGTGGCAACTCTCAAGGAATATGGGTGGCAACTCTCAAGGAATGTGGGTGGCAACTCCTAAGGAATGAGTATGACAACTCTCAAGGAATGTGGGTAGCAACTAGCAAGAAATGTGGGTGGCAACTGTCAAGGAATATGGGTGGCAGCTACAAGGAATGTGGGTGGCAACTCTCAAGGAATGTAGGTGGCAATTCTAAAGGAATATGGGTGGCAAATGTCAAGGAATGTGGGGAGGGGGGAATCTCAAGGAATGTGGGTGGCAACTCTGAAGTAATATGGGTGGCAACTGTCAATGAATATTGGTGGCAACTCTCAAGTAATGTGGGTGCCAACTTTCAAGGAATGTGGGTAGCAAATTTCAATGCATGTGGATGGCATCTCTCAATGAATGTGGGTAGCAACACTTAAGGAATGTGGGTGGCAACTCTCAAGGAATATGGATGGCAACTCTCAAGGAATGTGGGTGGCAACTCCTAAGGAATGAGTATGACAACTCTCAAGGAATGTGGGTAGCAACTAGCAAGGAATGTGGGTGGCAACTGTCAAGGAATATGGGTGGCAGCTACAAGGAATGTGGGTGGCAACTCTCAAGGAATGTAGGTGGCAATTCTAAAAGAATATGGGTGGCAACTGTCAAGGAATGTGGGGAGGGGGGAATCTCAAGGAATGTGGGTGGCAACTCTGAAGTAATATGGGTGGCAACTGTCAATGAATATTGGTGGCAACTCTCAAGTTATGTGGGTGCCAACTTTCAAGGAATGTGGGTGGTAACTCTCAAGAAATGTGGGTGGAATTTGACTGTGATTGGAAATAAGCTGACAACTGTTTTAGAAGGGCCATTAAGTGAAAATCTGTAAATGGGGGTTAGGATGAGACAACTGAACGCCATTGAAAATTATATGACAACTGTCTTGGAATGGAGGTCAGATGACAAGTGATTTGAATGCGAAGTTAGATGAAAACTGATTGAATCTGAAGGTTAATTGGCATATGTTTGGCAACTGTAGGTTTTGTGACATGTGACTGGAATTAGGTGACAAACGTCTGGGACTGGGGTAGGGGTAGCGCTGGCTAGGTGACAATTCTTTCAGGACTGGAGATTAGACACAATCAGTCTGTCCATCCATCCATCAGGTGCCATGCCGATAAGCGTGGGCGATCATGTTTTGCCATCTCGCTCGATCTCCAGAGTCTTGGATTAGCTCCGTGTTTCTGTCTCGACCATGCCACTTAGCCAAGCCATCCAAGTATTGAATCGTGTGCACCTAGTAGCCTGCTGACAGTCTGGAGTCACCTGGTGTACATGGCTATCCCTACCAGGCGAGGCTGCTCCTATGGAGCACCCATTTACGCCGTTTCTCTGATTATCGATGGGACCGCACAACCTATTTTTTTTTTTTGGCATATGTAAAGAAGGTAGTTTGCCATTGCTTTCCTTCTTAGCAGTGACTATACTAGTCAATTACCGTAGCCATTTTCTCCTCAAAAAATAGATCCTCTGCCTACCTTGTGAAGCTGTCGGCTGCTCTTTAGCTTCACCCACACCTGCACACATGGCTTCACTTAACCCTGATCGAGAGGCTAAACGGGTACTCCACCTTGCCCAAGGGTGTCCCATAGGCTAGCGGAGGGAAGGAAGCACCTTACTTCTCCTTTGATAGGGGATACCCCTACCCCACCACCCCATTGTGAATTTACTTATGTATAAATTACCAGGCGATTTTATTTTTAAAATATACATATACTTAACCGTCATCAACTGCCATGCCAAAAAGCGTGCCGTTGAGTGTCAGAAGAACAGTTTATAATCCATGTGTTGGGGAAACTGAATTTTGGGAGGAAAGAATCATCAGGGGATAACTGAGACATCCTAAAGCAATGCGTCTCAGCAATGTCTCAGACACTTTACATAATTGTCTTATTTTTATGTATTAGCTGCTATATGCTTTGGTTTACACTTCACGGCTCCTTTGCGACAATTGATTGCTCTCTTGATGTCTAATGCTGGATGTGTGAGTAGGCTGTATTATTGTTGGCCTCTTCTTAGCTAGCTAAGGAAACATCCTGGCCACCCCAGGACGTAAGTAGTTATATATGATGCCTACTCCCCCCAAAATTGTGGTGCCGCGTGGTGCGCACCACGTGGTGCTCGTGGTGCTGGCACCACATGGTGCTGTGTGGTGTCTAGTGGTGGGAGTATGTGGTGCGGTGGTGCTGGGTGTATGTGGTGCCTGTGGAGTGTGTCTTTGGCTTGTTAAGCTCGTTGTTTTTGGCGGGTAAAATTTTTTTAAAAAGAAAAAAGTCTGATCTAATGAGCTGGAGGCTCATCATGTGTGTGCGCGTGTATCTGTGGCCAGGGTGGAGTGGAAGGAGCCGGCGTAAATAGTAAGCGCAAAGAAGGTGGTGGTCGGTGGTGCGACGTGTATAGTGACGTCATCGGTCCCTCGTAGTTGTATGTTTGGGCTGTTAGGGTCGAATTTTTGGTGGAAAAGTATGGTCTAAGGGGTAGCGGGGGTATTAGGGATGATGTCTCCGCACCTCCTTGTCGCATCTTTACCATGTTAAGATCGCTGTTTTGGCAGGAAAAGTATGTTTTTTTAATTAAAAATTAAAAATAATTTAATTTTTTTTAAATTTTTTAATTTAAAAAAATATTTCAATGGAAAATAAAAGATATTGGTTAATAGTGGTTGGGCGGGGCATAAAATCTATTATCAAACGGTGTTAGCTCATTAAATGAAAATCTTAAAAAGAGTAAAGATGGCCGCTAGTTCGTGTTGTAGTGGTATGGCTTAGTGTTATTTGATGTTAAGGGGTGGGTGAGTGAAAGCGTATCTTGATGAGTGCTTCCAAACAATATCATCATAGGTATCAGATCGTTAAAGAAACAAGTAAAGATGGCCGTCGGTGTCCTCCGTGGGTGCCGGGTTCGAATCCCGGTAGGGAGGTCTAGCGGGGTAGAAGAAATATTGATAATGTTTTTGTTACTTAGTTGTGATGGCGATATCTGGCGGTAGTAATAGGCTATGTGTAGCAAAGGAGAGGTGGTGTGTTGGTTGAAGCTTAGGTGCTGCCCCAGACGAGGTGACAGGGTCGAATCTCGGTGCTGTGCCACTGGTAAGGGTAATAGGCCCCAGCGTGTGGGGTGTCTAGATGGTCATACTAGACTAATAATAATTAAAAAGTTAAAATTTAATTAAAATTTAAAACTAATAAATCGCAATTTTATTGCGCAAGATGTAAGCTCGATATATGTCCTATACCTAACTTACACCTATACTTAGGCTATATCTGTATATTAAGTGAAGCGGGCAATAAAATTGCGATTTATTAGTTTTAAATTTTAATTAAATTTTAACTTTTCACATTTCTGACACTGGTTTGTATCTATGTCTCTTAAGAGAGAATTTGTTGTGATTGATGTATAGTTAGGGTTAGGGTTAGGGGTTAAAGTTAGGGTTAGGGGTTAGGGTTAGTGTTAGGGTTAGATGATGTATAGTTAGGGTTAGGGTTAGTAAGAAAGAGTTTGTTGTGTTTGATGTATATAAGGCTCTATGTTTTGTAGGCTCTTTTAGGCGATCAGCGTCAGTTACTCTGGTAGTCCAAGGAATTCGTCTCGGGAACCCAATCTCTGTTGCTGTTTTCAAGTTCTTCTTAGGGGTGATGGTTGATGACCATATTCCTTGTCTAGAATACCACCTAGTATGTTAGGGGGACAGGTGATGTGTCTCCATTAGATTGGGAAACCTGCCTAGTCAGCAGAAAATCGGTTGTTCTGTAATCTAAGAGAGTGTTAATGTTATTTGGTATGAAACGTTGAAAGTCGGTTATAAGATCTGGTAGAGGGTATTCAAGGGCTCATTAAGACAGACGTGGTTTTAAGAAAGGTCGACTTCATAACAGACAGTGTTGGTTGCAGACTTGTCGTTATTGCAGCTGTGAAATGACAAAGTGTGAAAGCGGTGGACAAAGTACAAAATGTTATGTTAGCTAAACTTCGACACCACCCTTTGTATTGTTGAAAGATGGAACAATGGAAGGTTAGTGTAGAAGTCATTGTGGTATAGAAAGTTGAAGATGTCAGCCATGGGTAATAGCTCTTTGCTGATGAATACTCAGATGATATTGAAACTATCCCAGGTGGAGCCACAGATTGCATTACCATAAATGTTGTTATGACTGTTTCATTAGAACTCATGTGCAACGAAGGTTTGGAGTATCTTGGTGATGTGACATGGAAAAGTTGTGAAGTTATCTATGAAAGACAGAGACACATTGTGTTAGAAAGAAAGAACAAAGAGTGTGAAGAGATGGGTGATTAGTATGTATAAGTGCGTCTTTAGCAGATACGTTGGAATGGTAAGTTGAAACTTTCGGTAATGTAAAAGAGGGAAAGTGATGACGTTGATAATTATGTCTTGTGAAATGTCTGTTTCAGATAAAAGTTCAAGATACTTTTGACATAACTACAGAAGCAATATTTTTTTTTCCTACTTATTTAAAAGTTTACACGAGATATTTATAAGTTTGGTTAATATGTTTCATGTTTTGGCCAACATTTCCCCCCCCCCCCCCCCTTTGGCTAACATTTTCTTACTTGGGTCAACATATTTCATAGTTTACCCCATATTTTTTTCCCCTTTGGTTAACAAATTTTCCTACTTTTCATAAGTTTGGTGTAAATTTGTCTTTAATTGGTCAATATTTTTCTCCTTAGATTAACACATTTTCCTACTTTTTATAAGAATGGATGAGATATGTCTTCACTTCACTAATGTTTTTCCCATTAGGTTAACACATTTTCCTCCTTTTCATAAGTATGGTTGAGATATTTCTTCACTTGGTCAATATTTTTCCCATTTGGTTAACACATTTTCCTAATGTTTATCAGTTTGGGCGATATATTTATAAGATTAGTTGAAACCTGTCTTTACTTGGAACAATATTTTTTCACATTTGGTTAACAAAGTTTCCTACTTTTTTATGAGTTTGGCCGAGAAGTTTCTTTACTTGTCAACAGTTTTCACCTTTGGCTAACACATTTTCATACATTTTAAAAAGTTTGCATGCGATATTTCTTTACTTGGCCACTATTTTTCATCTTTGGCTAACAAATATTCCTACTGTAGTCGACATATTTTCCTATTGTTTGTAAGTTTGGTCGAGATATTTCAAAACTTGGGCAATATTTTTCCTAATTTGGGTAACACATATTCTTATAACGGTCGACATCTTTATAAGCTTGTCCATCGTTTTGCCTATTGTATTACTTCGGTCGACATATTTCTTGATTTTACTAGCATGTTTTCTTACTTGTTATAAATTCGGATGAGATATTTCTTTACTTGACCAATATTTTTCACCTTTGGCTAGCACATTTTCCTAATGTTTATTAGTTTGGTCGAGATATTTCTGTATTTGGCCACCATTTTTTCCCATTTGGTTAACAAAGTTTCCTACCTTTTTATGAGTTTGGCCGAGAAGTTTCTTTACTTGGTCAATAGTTTTCACCTTTGGTTAACATGATTTCCTACTTGCTCAATATTTTTCACATTTGACGAACAATTTTCCTACTTTTCATAAGTTTTGTCGAGTTATTTCCTATTTTTGTCAACATTTTTAATTAGTTTGGTTACAATTTTCCTACTTTTTTTTATTTTTGGTCAGGCGTTTCTTATTTTGGCCAACTGTTTTGTCAGTTTGGCTAACAGTTTTTTCTAATTTGACTGTTGGAGTGGTACATAGAACCTGTACTGGATGTGAAATGTTGGTTGTGGAACAATTGATGCACACAAACAATAATAAACGAGACATGCACACAGTGGACCACAAGTACACATTGGGACAGAGAGACAGGAATAAATACACATTGGTATAACGAGACAGAATCACATACACAAGTACAATACCACAAAAGTACAAATACACAAATATCTGCCAACGACCCAAGTACACCAGAAGAATGTCACAAGTACAAACGGACAAATGTTTACAAAAATGATACAAATCAAATAACAAAAACATAGATTTTCATTTGTTTTCTCTTTTAATTTTCAATCACCCAGTGGTATACACTTGTCTGAGTAGTCAGTCGCTGATATCATACGTGTCCATGAGCACCCATTGTTGTTGGTCTTCTCTTTTTTCTAATACGAATACCTGGTTGGGTAACATGATCGACAGCGCCTTGCAGTAATTCCTAAGGGCTGTCAATTTGGTTCTATCTTTTTGTTGGATATCTGTTTCCTCTGTTACTATGTGAGCAGTAGTGTTTTTCCCTGCTTGAGAGGTGTCTAAGGGTGTGTGATGTTGTATTCTTATATGACGTTGTAAATTGTCTTTTCGTTGATACAAACGCCCACAGCTGTGACATTTGTGGGTTGTGGAATTGTGAACTGTATTAGCGTGACGTGTGAGATTGTATTTTTCAGTAAATACTTTCCCACAGGTGATACACAAGTGGCCTTCTTTCTTAGGAGTGGGCATAATGCTTCTGGGTGCCAATACTATATCTTGATACTAGTTGGTTGATAGCAGTAGCTTGGTACACGGTCTGTATATTTCAGTGACTTAGTAGCTGTTTGACCTCGAGAAGCCAGAGTCTTTATATTTCACCTAGTTGATCAGTTTACCACACCTGTGAAAACAGCAAATACAACAATTTTTAGTGTCCAAGAATATTTTAATGTTCAAGTTGTTTACTGATCTACTGACCGATCATATCTTTGACTCGGGCAGGTTGTTTGTGTGTCTACTCGTCTGTATCGCGTCCTTCAAGTTCGATCACGTCTATTTCTAACCAAGAATTAATATTGGCAATCTTTCCTTGAGCGAAAACGTTTCATATGTCCTGTGTTGCATATGGAGTTTAGCCAACGGTGTTGACAACAGTTCTTCAACATGTATCCCATTCAGGTCTTGTTTGGTTTCAATGCGTTGCCTCTTGTAATAGCTAAACATACGGGTTCAAAACGACTCATAGTGACTTGTACTGTCAAATGTTATAGCACCACATTGACCGGAGTATGTACGTTTAACGAGTACACCCGCCTGCTTGCATCTCTGTTGCTTTTGTTCCTAACTATTCTTTCTTGGTTCAGTGTATAATTTTTAGTGACAACCGGTCTTAGGGCAACCTGATGAGAGTCTGTTGGTGGCGTAGACATCTTTTTTCTTGTTGACCAAATGTGGAATTGATACCAATGTCACCGAACTTATAACGCTTGCTTAGTCTGTGTTCTTCACGAATAATAACAGTTGCACTTGGTCACAACACTGTGATAGCTTGTGCGCTGATATTCACGCTTTTCACACTAGGAGACATCGATTTACCACTAGTGAGAGCCCTGATGAATGTGGGGTGTTTGTGTCAGTAAACGATCATTCGAGTGATATACCACTCTGTATCCACCCCTATGAAACACACCGTGAGAAGACAGAACACTACAACGACGTATATTTATATTGAGCTTTGTTCCGTTATTGACGATCTAAATGTAGCCGCTTACCACCCATCCACCAGTGTGGCTTGACTGAACGTTAATGAGGTCGGTGATGTTGGTGGCGATGGACGTTCGTTGTTGGTTGGCGAGGGCTCGGGAGTTGCGTGTTCGTCGTTATATTCGTGGAGACATGCCTCAAGTCTACTGAGACTTAGCGTGATTATGTCCTCCTTGGTAAAGTGTTCTTGTAGTACAGACTGCAGTCGACACTTTACTAGATCATAAAAACTATCTCTTTTAACCCAAGACTCCATAAGCGAATCCATGAGTGGCTGGGCTTGCTGCATATTGCGAATAGCGCAGTCCAGGCAATCGCTGTGTGGTTCCGCTCTTAATAGACCCCACAGTTTCCGAATTAGGACTTCCTGGTCATCCGTATCTGTAAAACATAGATAAAAATAAGGTACTATACCATCTGTACAGGGAACACATAATATCATTATTAGCTCTGGATCGGATATGACCCCCTCATTTTTAAAAGACCGTAATGTCATAGCGAACATGGGCATGTAGACCCCCACCAGTCCCCATATGACTACCCAATACTACTAGTGTATATTAAGGTACCACCGTAACGCTATGTTCACATCTTTTTGACACAGCCTAATATGAGCTGTTACGAATCTATATTGTTGTTTCCTCAGCTGTTATATACGTCTAGGTCTATATATCCCCTGTATTATACTAGTATTGTTGGGTTACCGACGTATCGATGTGATTAAACATAACAAAAATGTGAAAGATTTATCAAAGTCCAACTTACCATTAATGCTTTGCCACATGGTGAGCTCTGTTTTTGGTGTTGTCAGAGAGCGGTAGTTCTATATGATATAGGCTGGTCGTCTTTTATACACGATATCTGCTGCTGTGGACTCGTATCAAGAGGTTGTCCTGTCTGGTTTCCTCGCTCTGATCGGCTGGTAGAAACTGTTTTGTACAGTGAATATTCCTTAGCATTTATACCCCGTTTTTGTCGATATGGCCTAGACCACGTGACCTGGTAGATTAGTCTGCACACAGCTGCGTCTGCAATAACGGTTATATCTATAAGCCACTGGTCGCAATTATGAGACGAATCTAGCCTGGCGGTATTGATTTTCTGTGGATGGCCTGACAATAGGTGTTAAGCTCTTAATCCTCTATCGACATTATATGAACTTTTATTAATCTTGCGAACTATTTGCCATGGCGGATACATCAATAACATTAATAAACGACCTACTTCATTACGACGACGATAAGCCCCTGGATTAGCCGTTATGAAAATGAGTACTGATTTTTGGCAACACCTGTTGAGGTTATGAATCATATTCTGATTTTAAAGTTAGGTTATATTTTGTGACTCGTAGGTACAAAGGTGAAATCGGCTGCCTGTTTTCCCCTTGGACTTGTGGACACAGCGATACGGAGAGACAGACTGTCCCTAATCCTAACCCGTATGACCAGCTAGACACCCCACACGCTGGCGCCTATTACCCTTACCAGTGGCACAGCACCGAGATTCGACCCTGTCATCTCGTCTGGGGCACCACCTAAGCTTCAACCAACACACCACCTCTCCTTTGCTGCACATAGCCTATTACTACCACCAGATATCGCCATCACAACTAAGTAACAACGACATTATCAATATTTCTTCTACCCCGCTCGACCTCCCCACTGAGACTCGAACCCGGCACCTACGGAGGACACCGACGGCCATCTTTACTTGTTTCTCTAAGGTTTCTCTTTAACGATCTGATACCGTATGCTGATATTGTTTGGAAGCACTCATCGAGATTAGCTTTCACTCACCCACCCCTTAACATCAAATAACACTAAGCCATACGACTACAACACGTACTAGCGGCCATCTTTACTCTTTTTAAGGTTTTTATTTAATGAGCTAACACCGTTTGATAATAGATCTTAAGCCCCGCCCACTAAAGACCACTATTAACCAATATCTTTTATTTTCCATTGAAATTTTTTTTTTTTTTAAATTTAAAAGAAAAAAATTAAATTATTTTTAATTAAAAAAAAATACTTACCCTGCCAAAACGGCGATCTTAACATGGTAAAGATGTGACAAGGAGGTGTGGAGACATCACCCCTAATACCACCGCTACCCCTTAGACCATACTTTGCCACTAAAAATTCGACCTTAACAGATCAAACATACAACTACGAGGGACCGATGACGTCACTATACACGTCGCACCACCGGGCACCACCTTCTTTGCGCTTACTATTTACACCGACTCCTTCCGCTCCACCCTAACCGAAGACACACACATAGGAAGAACCCGCACCTCCCGATTCTTAGTACATTTTTTTAAATTTTACCCGCCAAAAACAACGAGCTTAACAAGCCAAAGACACACTCCACAGGCACCACATACACCCAGCACCACCGCACCACATACTCCCACCACTAGACACCACACAGCACCATGTGGTGCCAGCACCACGAGCACCACGTGGTGCGCACCACGCGGCACCACAATTTTGGGGGGAGTAGGCATCATATATAACTACTGACGTACCCTTAATGTTATTATTAAGAAAATAGGCGCAAGTAAATAATACACCCGAGTCACACCAGGTCATACATTTAATGTCTGTTTCACACCAAAATTTGTATAAATTATTTAATCCAATGGACCAATTGTCTTTGGATGAATCCACTGCTGGGACCCCTTTTTAACATTATCATACCTTGTATCATAATGTCCTACAATGTATCACCAAGCTATACTTTGAATCATAATTTTAAAATTTAAACAGCAAATCGGAACTACAGCACCTTTGACACACACACACACACACACACACACACACACACACACACACACACACAAAACCAGCCCCTAGCCACTTGATCATAACCAAGATACTAAGGGATATGCAGCTATATTTTTTTTTTCATTTAAGGAGCCTCGTTGCTGCTAACTGAGTTAATCGGTAAACGGTTACAGAAAAGCTGATTCGCTAGCTAATGGAGAGCGCATGTGGACTCCGGAGGGATGTCAGTACCTGTGTGTATCTGACTCCCATACCTAAGTTCAGCTTTAGCCCTAGACGGGATCAAAACACCCAGGTGACTCTGTATAACCCTATCGTCGACGAATGTATGTGTCTGTAACTGTGTGCAAGTGACGAGAGATCAACAGAGATAGGCAGCTTAGTTTGTTCGTGCTGTATTCATTTAACACAATTTAGTTTTTGTTTTAGTTCACTAGTTGAACTATTAATTGTCATATAAATTTCTTTTGTAATAAAAGATATTATTGTTTTGTAATTTTACCAACGTACTCTACTCTTGATTCTGGAAACGCAAGGTGTGCTCTGAGTGAATGTATGAAAGTGTAGCACTTAACAAGGGGGAGTGGGGGGGGGGGGGTAAAATTTATGACAAAAACACCCGGCCAGATAAACTAGACATTCGTTAGGTCTCCTTACATTCTCTAGTGTTCTTCACTTTCTGTCTTTTGTCTGCCAAGTGAATCCCAGTCTAATGTAACAGAAGTAGGGGTATTAGTAGTATTTAGGTGGGAAACGGATACAGCACGATTGAGCATCGGGGTGGAATGAGAGGAGAGATGCTCAATCGTGACGTAGTGGGTTGTCAGGAGAGTGAACATCCAAGGACATAACTGTGAGGACGCCATGTTAGGTCCAGCTGTCATCAAGACGAATAAACGATTTTTATAAAGAACCAATTGAGTCAAGTCATCTTGTATGAGTTCGCTTTGTTACAATAGCGAAATGGCGCCAAAGATCCAGGATGCTTAGTTGGGGATTGTCGCGGCGGGAGTCATAACAAACCACTATCTGCGTCGACACCTTGAGGAAACTCGAAGAGGCAGCTTCAAAATGTAAAAGGGTCCTTGTTCTGCTCAAACCATTTGTCCGGAGACAGAGTTATTTCAGCACGATTCTACACGCAAGTTGAACGTAAACCAAAGAACTTGGAAAGATGGCCAATATTGTAGGTGAGAAGTACAGACCTCCTATCAAAATTTTCAACTGTACAGGCGGTACTTGTCAAGAAAGGCATGAAGACTAGTTTCATATAAGGAGTGCGGTGCCTGCGAGTGTCATCATTTTGCTGAAAGTCGAGCCAGTTTGATACAACGAACAAAAATTTTGCTGAAGGTCGGTCCTGGGTCATCGTGCTACTGAAAAATTGTTTCAGGTGAGCAAGAATTTTCAAATAACTCCATCAAGTTGAGCCCTTGCCTTCAATCAAAGTTGCAAAGGTTAATTAAAGACTTTAAGATTTACTCGCCTCCAACCAAAATTTCAGAGGTTACTCAAAAGAAACAAAAACTTTAAGACTTACGTGACCACAATTCAAAATTTTTCCATGTTGAGTTTGGACAACTTATATCATCAACTCAAAATAATGAAAATGACCGGTAACAATCAGGACAGCGGATAAATGCCTCGTTCTTTCAATGATTGGCCTATAATTTTTTTGGACGCAGTCAGACTATCTTTGGCCTCCACTGCATATGAGAGCCGCTAGCTGGTCCTTTTGTTGTGCCCTATCGAGGCCCTGTGAGATTTTGTTGTGCCCTATCGAGGCCCTGTGAAATTTTGTTGTGCCCTATCGAGGCCCTGTGAGATTTTGTTGTGCCCTATCGAGGCCCTGTGAGATTTTGTTGTGCCCTATCGAGGCCCTGTGAGATTTTGTTGTGCCCTATCGAGGCCCTGTGAGGTTTTGTCGTGCCCTATCGAGGCCTGTGAAGTTTTGTCGTGCCCTATCGAGGCCTGTGAAGTTTTGTCGTGCCCTATCGAGGCCTGTGAAGTTTTGTCGTGCCCTATCGAGGCCTGTGAAGTTTTGTCGTGCCCTATCGAGGCCTGTGAAGTTTTGTCGTGCCCTATCGAGGCCTGTGAAGTTTTGTCGTGCCCTATCGAGGCCCTGTGAGGTTTTGTCGTGCCCTATCGAGGCCCTGTGAAGTTTTGTCGTGCCCTATCGAGGCCTGTGGAGTACAGTCGAGCATTTTTGGTCCTTACAGAAGCCGCTTTGTCGATCTTAGTGCAAGTACTCGAGTACCGGCTTTCTCAAACTCGGTAGACAGAGACATAGATGCCAAGGACTTCATTTTCGGTTGGAAAGATAACCTCAACAAGAAAAAAATGGTAACATATTTGATATTGGATAGAAAATAATTGAATTCTTTAATTAATTAATTTAGATATTAATAAGAATTGATTGTTGTTTGCTTGTACAAGTATAAAAATTTTAACATGACAGAACAGGATTCAGTAGCACAAGTTTTGTCGGGAGTGGGAACAGCAGTAGATAGACTTCATACGGTCATAAAACAACAGGGAATGACAACTGAAATTGTTAAGTTTAGTGGACAGGCCAGGGAGTTTAAGAAATGGATAACTTCCATAGAAAAATATGCGTATTTAGTATCTGCATCAGATGAAGAGAAAATGAGACTTGCATATCAGGCAGCCACAGAACCGGTTTCACAGCATATTAGAAGAAAGTTAGAGGCTAGAGTAGATGAAACATGGGAGCAGTTCAAA
Organism: Cepaea nemoralis; assembly: GCA_014155875.1. NCBI lineage: Eukaryota > Metazoa > Mollusca > Gastropoda > Stylommatophora > Helicidae > Cepaea > Cepaea nemoralis. Next base: position 8,951 of record JACEFZ010010524.1, on the reverse strand, counting down.
ACCGATCTGGCACACAAGTACGCAGAAATAACGGATCCACAACATGCGTTTTCCGTATTGAGACAGTCTAAACAAAATAGTGGAGAGTCGGTACAGTTGTTCAGCGATAGGTTGATTAACCTGGCTGAAGAGGCATTCTTGGGACAGAATGTACAAGGAGAAGAGGTGGAGAGGATGTTAGTCGGCATTTTTGTAAATGGCATAAAATCCGATGGTTTGAAGTTTAAGCTGATGAGAGAAAACCCCGAGAGGTTGTCACAAGCTGCAGATATTGCAGTACAAGAGGAGAACCTGAGACGTAGATTTAGATTAAGAACAGGACGGGAAATAGGAACTGGTCGAGAAGATAGAATAGAGGAACCTATGGAGGTAGGACAAACAAGGTTCAGATGGAATAGGAGAGGAGGTGTACAGACGTTACAAGGCAGTAATAGAAATGAATACAATGAAGGAAGACAAATGAGGTATCCTACCAGTGAGACAGGGCGAAAAACAAATAACACAAATGTAGTTTGCTGGGGTTGTGGTCAACGCGGACACGTTTTTCGTTTTTGTGGTAACAGGCATGTCCAGTCGAATACACAGAGTGGAAGTGGCAATAGGTTAAATAGGAATGTTGAAGATAGACACAGAAATTTTACAGGTACAAGAACGCAGGGAAACGGACGCCCTACCTACTAAATGAGACCTATGGTAGGAGGGAAAATAATAAGGTCTCAAGGTTTAAAGAATATGTTAATAACAGGTATAGTAGAACGAACAGAGAATACTTTCAACTAGATGAAGTCAAACAGTTTACGGAAAATAAAACAGATTATAGCTCTTGTATAGTAGAAATAGGAAAGTATAGAATTCGTACATTAATTGATTCGGGAACTCAGGTTAGTGTGGTAAAAGAAAGTTTTCTATACAAAATAGTGAGAAATTGTAGAATATTTAAGAGTCATAATAATCTACACTCTGTTACGGGACAGAATTTACAAGTAATTGGACAAACAATGATAAATTTTAAGCTAGGTGGGATCAACGTAAGACATCTTTTTCATGTAGTGAAAGATTTAAATAGAAACATGCTGATAGGAAGAGATTTTTTAATAAAAAATGGAATAAGACTTTTCTTTGATTTACATAAATTAAAATTCAGGGACGTCTATGTAGATATGGAAGAAGACATGCATATATCAGCACTAGTTAGAGTTAAAATGTCCACGACGTTAAAACCACAGTCGGTTAATTTGATACAAGCAAAGCTGAAGAGAAACCCATATTATGTGGAAGGAGACACAGTCAGAATCACTGAGTTGCAAGAGGAAGTAATTGATGAGCCTGGTTTGGAAGTTCCGGATGGAATAATAGCGTTGGATAAACACTTAACCTTTCCAGTGATGATTATCAACAACACAGGTAGAGAAATCAAATTATACAGAGGATGTGTGATAGCCAAACTAGATCATAACATTAGTGACATATTGGCAACGGATAGAGTAGAAAGGTCGGGAACAAGTTATTCAGAAACTTCTAGTGAAAGAGTTAATAACAGACGCGGATGCGGAAGAAGAGAGAACGTGCGAATGGATGAATTGATCCATCCATCCAGAAGAAATACAGCCCAAATACATTCACAAGACAAAATGACAAGGGAACAAGAATTGTTGGCACAATTAAAAGCTTCGCCAGAAAATAAGGAAGTATTAGAACAACTTATAAGGCAAAATCAAGATGTATTTGCAATTAATGATTTGGAATTGGGAAAGACACAGACAGTTACAATGGAAATAGATACGGGAGACCATCCACCAATTAGTTTAAAACCATATAGAACTCCATTGAGAAATAGAGAAATTGTGGAAAAGGCAATAGAAGATATGTTGAAAGCAGGAATAATAACAAGATCGAAGTCAGAATGGTCATCTCCGGTCGTCATCGTAGCCAAACCTGATGGTTCGAGTCGTTTCTGTTGCGACTACAGGGCGTTGAACAAAATCACTAAGAATGTAGCGTACCCACTGCCAGTAATTGATGATATCTTGGGGCTGCTTAATGGTTCTACATTCTTCACGACGTTAGACGCAAGATCAGGATTCTGGTGTATACCTATGTCGAAGGACGCTCAAAATAAGAGTGCTTTCTGTACCCATATGGGCTCTTACGAATTCTTACGAATGCCTTTTGGGGTCAAACTGCGCCGTCTCACTACATGCTCTTAATAAATGAAGTATTAGAAGGTATGCAAAGGTTTGCACTAGCCTATATAGACGATATTCTGATTTTTACGACAGGAGATGTGGATGATCATTTAAAACATATTAGATTAGTATTCGATAGATTAAGAGTACATGACGTTAAATTGAAGCTTAGTAAGTGCCAGTTTTTAAAGACAGAAACAAAATATTTGGGTTATATTATAAATAGAGACGGGATTAAACCAGACCAGGACAAGATAAAGGTTATTAAAGAGTTACCTCCTCCAACTAATGTTAAGGAAGTGCGTGCGTTTATAGGAACTTGTGCGTATTATAGGCGGTTTGTCCCAGCGTTTTCAAAGATAGCAGAACCTATTACAAATTTAACAGGCAAATACGCTAGATTTAAGTGGGATGATGAGTGTCAAAAAGCGTTCGAGTATTTAAAAAACAGCTTAACACTGGTACCACTATTGACGCATCCAGACTTGAATAAACAGTTAATACTGTACACAGATGCTTCAGACAATGCAATAGGAGCATGTTTGGTTCAACCATATGAAGGAAAAGAGTCTGGAATACCAGGGGTTAAAAATGAAAGGCCAATTTACTTCTTATCTCATAAACTTAGCAAATCTCAACGCAAATGGACGACTATTGAAAAAGAAGCATACGCTATTCATTATGCTCTTCAGAAACTAAATTACTACTTACATAACGCAAATTTTGTTATTAGAACTGACCATATACCTTTAAAGTCTTTTTTAGAAGCTCCAGTGCAGAACAGGAAAATACAGACCTGGGCATTGAATCTACAGGGATACAACACGAAAATTGAATACATTCCAGGTAGGATTAACACATGCGCTGATTTATTGTCTAGGATTCCGTACCCACAGTCATCAGGAGACACAGAAGATGAAGGAGAACCAGAGATTGACGACCGAAACTGGCAAGTAAATATTTTAGATTATGCCATAATAAATGGAGAAGACTTTGAGAGTTTACCATCGGATCAGGAGGCTGAACATAGAGTGGAAGAAGACCCACATTTAGCACAGTTTAGTATGAAAGAAGAACAGGAATTAGATCCAAAAGTCTTACAAATAAAAGAAAAATTAAGAGAAACGGAGGAAAACAAATATAAGAAGAATTATTTGGTTTTACAAGAGGATGGACAGTTATACTATATGTGTGAAAGGAACGAACAGCTAAGGAAATATATTCCAAAACATTTGGAAAATGAAGTTTTAAAAGCATATCACAATGAAAATGGACATCTCGGTCGTGATAAATTGGTGAAAGCACTTACGAGAAAATATTATTGGCCAAACTTGTTTAAATCTGCTTGCAAATATGTAGATACCTGTGAAAAATGCAGGTTAAGGAATATGAAAACAATTAAGTGTCCCTTACAAGATACAGATATTCCTCAGTTCCCAATGCAAAAGATTAGTTTAGATATATCGGGTCCTCACCCTAGAACATTAGTCAGGAAACGTGTATTTAATTCATATAGTAGACGTCTACAGTCTTTGGCCGGAAGTTTATGCAATCCCAGATAAGAGCGCAGATACTGTCATTAAATATTTTTTTACAAGGAGTTCGTACCAAGATTTAGTTGCCCACAAAGTATACTTACGGATAATGGTAGGGAATTTGTAAATAAGAAATTCGAAAAGTTATTAAAAGACTTGAATATAAAACATATAAAGACCTCATATTATAGACCTTCTTCAAATGCTAGAAACGAACGTCAACATAGGACGTTATACGACGTGATAGCAAAGATTGTTGATGAACATGAAAAAGATTGGGATCTATTCTTAGGACCTGCCCTTAGCGTAATTCGCACAAATCAAAATGAGAGCACGGGGTTTTCGCCATTCTATTTAATACACGGGAGAGAACCAATACTACCTATAGATAATCTATTAAAACCAAGACGGAAATATATGGGGGAAGAATTTCAAGAGACAATAATACAAGAAATGCATAAAGCACACGTAAGATTAAAGAATAATATAATTAAAGCTAGAGAAAGACAGAAAAAGTACAAAAATGTAAATACAAAATTACAGGAGTTTAAAGTAGGTGATAGAGTTTATTACAAGAAGCATAGAAGAAACTCTAAGTTTGATGCTCGTTGGGATCCCAGGTTATTACGTTTTGGAAAAACGAGGTAATGTATCGTATACTATCAAGAACCAGGTCACAGGACATGTGGCAAGGGCACACGTAGAGCACTTAAGAAGAGACGAGGATGAGATAGAAAATAATAATTATAATAATAATTATTATTCAGACACAGGATACTTAGATGAACAGGTCGCCAGGGGAATCACAGGTTTGAGAAAAGCTCCAGCACAAAATCAGTTAGTAACAACTTCCAGGTGAAGATGATACGCAAGAACAGACAATACCGAAAACGATGCTAGAAGAAAAGGTGAATGAGAGTCATTATGATAGTATAGAATCTATGGAAGAAGAAATAGGTGCTCCATTTAAAAATACTAGACAAGCAACAAAAAGAAGAATGGATAAACAAAGAGAAAGAGAAGTGAAAAGACAGAGGAGAATTAGAGAGTATTCAACAAGCGGTGAAGAGATGCCTTTACTAGAAAGATCCTTAAGAAATAATGATAGACAAATTAGATGGGATATTGAACAGAAGAGATTAGCGGCTGCTAACGAGAGACATACAGACGAAGAAGAAGAAATGGATGAAAAGTCGGAATCAATTAGTAGTATGGAAGAAACTAATAAGTTGTACGAAGAAGAGGATATTGATGTAGAGTTAGCACTTATTCAAAGAAACTTGGAGTTATTGAGGAAGTGGAAACGTAGGAGATAGATAGATAGAGAATACTGCAGATAGCAAGTTATAAGTATTAGGGTTTGGAAATGAAAGTGATGCTTGAAAAAGGCTTCTATGGATACTTTTTATGAATGGTACTGAGGAGTAGTTAAGCGGTAAGATAACTAATATAGAGGTAGTTTCAAGAGAGGCATATATATATTTTTTTTTTTCTCTCTGTGGTGGAATTGCTGGTTGATTTTAGGTTTCAACTTCGTGAGTTTTCGTAGATGGATAGTACAGAAAGTGGATATACTCTATAGTAAATAGACAAGTTTTTATTGGTGCTAGAAATGCCGTGTTTAACGGTAATAATTAGGAAGTTATAGTGATGTTTGGTCCAAGGGAAATAATTGGCAGGCCGAGCCATAAGTTAATTGATAAGTAGATGATGGCTGCTACATTGAGTTGACATTGGAATAGTCGCCACATTATGAATAGATAAAAGGAGTCAACCTGTAGTTTACAGTGCTTACTTAAGATGATATTCCGGATGTTATGATGTGTTAGGAGTTAAGATAGAAAAAGATAGAAAGTTATGAGGGGAGAGAATAAATGGTACGGTCAGTGTTGATTATTGATTTTTTTTTTGTAGAGAGAACAGATATTGTTCTAAGTTAAGAAATTAGTCTGTAGTTAACAGATATACATACGTGGCAGTGAAGTGTTTTGTTTTCTCGGTCATAGAAATACTGGAATGACTTGTATAAATAGATATGTTCGTATGAGAGGCCAATGTTGGTGGGCCACTGTACGTAGTAATTTTAAGAGAGTTTTTTTGAAAATCCTGTTTTATTCACTCTGAGTTTTATGAGTCATGAGTCATATATAATATGTTTATTTTGCTTGAGTTGGTACTGTAAAATGATGGTTATTATTTGATTGTTTTATTGAGTCTGAGTTGAAATGCCTCATATATAATAAGTTTTTTTTTCTTGATTTGGTCTTGTAAAATGTTATTTGATTAATGGATTTAGAATAGGATTATTGTGTTCCTAGTAGTTTGAGTACAAACTATTGGTCCGTAAAAGAGACCAATAGTGATAGGTAGAAATAGAATGTTTTATTCTGATTTGATAAAATGCATGTTATGTCATTTTAAAATGTGTTTTCTTTGGATAATTTGGAGGAATGACGTCTTGTTTTGATTTTATTTCGTATAATTAAGTGGTTTTGTGTATTAGATTACCTCGTTATATAATTAATTAAGGAAATTTAATTTTTTTGAATAGTTATGGTGTTGGCTGGAAATAAGGAAAATAGATGAGGGCTAATAGAGGGACACATACTGAGGGCTAATAGAGAGACATATAGTTGGTCGGCATGAAGAGGTTCTTAGGGATATAAAGTCTTAGAAAATAAAATAGGAGCTGCGTAAAGTCAGCATTATATGAAGAAAAAGGCAGAGAAAAACTGTGGATGGCAGCATATAGGTGAGTATAATTATATGGTTGGATAAAGAAACAAATAATGGGAATGTGAGGGGGCAAGAAATAGGTGCTGTGAAAAACCAGCGTTAATTAAATTGATAATGTTCATAAAATATGAACATTGGCTCGTAGTAAAAGGTGAGGTGACGGAAATATAGATAAAATTGTGGATGGCAATATAAATGTTATATATATAAATGTTGAGAAAACTTATGTCAACTTGGTTTATAGAGAACAAAGATCTATTTTCATAAGACGTATTTTAAAAAAATTGTTGTACAAATTTTTTTTATTGGCAAGGGAGGTAAATGTGGTTGTGTGGAATATGTATTACTTTATTTAAATGTGGTCATCTTGACTATTTATTCTCTTCACTGGGTGCGCACCCCTTCTTTGTTTTTTCTAAATACGTTGTTTCTACGTTGTTCTGGTTGTCTTGTGTTGTGAAAGAGCGAGGGATTTCATAATGCCATGTGTACAATAACGATTATACGAGCTATTCTTCTTATGATATGTATATTTGATACAGGAACTTGAGGAGCCAAGAAAGGACCAGAAATATATAGTAGATGGCTATATAGTTTGGGGAAATAGATTGGGTTGCTTAACATAAAGTGGTTTAGGGAGATTAGGGAACTGTAAGAACTAAAGAAAGGGGAGAATGAGTGTTTAGTTTAAAAGAGTTACCATACGTGGTATGATGTATTGTACAAAGTAGAATCGAAGAAGAAGTATATAGTGGGTTACTAGCTGACAATATAACAGAGAGAAGGGTTAAAAGATATATTATTTACTCAAAATTGAGTTAGTATAGAGAAGATTAGAGGAAATGGGCGAGATAAGGAAAAAGAGGGAATAGAGTAAGAGAGTTGGGAGTAAAGAATTTTTCCTGTAAAGGAAAAATTCTTTAGAAAAACATAGGGAGGTGTAACAGAAGTAGGGGTATTAGTAGTATTTAGGTGGGAAACGGATACAGCACGATTGAGCATCGGGGTGGAATGAGAGGAGAGATGCTCAATCGTGACGTAGTGGGTTGTCAGGAGAGTGAACATCCAAGGACAGAACTGTGAGGACGCCATGTTAGGTCCAGCTGTCATCAAGACGAATAAACGATTTTTATAAAGAACCAATTGAGTCAAGTCATCTTGTATGAGTTTGCTTTGTTACACTAATCTAGCGTGATCATCCATTTAGACATCCTTCCTAAAGAGAGCCAAAAACTAAAGAAACTGTCGGCTAACTCTTGGGTAGCGATTTCTGCCTATTATAGTTGAAATACCCTACCTGTCGGTGACAGTTCCTGAGTGAAATGTCGAAAATACCTTGGACTGCCAGCGTAACTAAATACGATTGCTTGGAGGAAGATAAAGAAAGCAGAACATTAAAAGAAAGTATAATGAGGATAAAAGAAAGAGACAAACAGAGATTGTTGGTCACATAATGAGACGAGAGACCCTGGAAAACGTGACAACCGGAAAGATCGGTGGGGGTAGAGATAGAGGCGTTCAGAGACAAATGGTGCTGAATGCACTAAGACGGTGACATGGAATTTCATCAACAGAGTTGATCCGAACACCAAGTATTGAAATCTGTGTTGGTTTTCGTAACCATATATATATATATATATATATATATATATATATATATATATATATATATATATATATATATATATATATATATATATATATATATATATATATATATATATATATATATATTCTTCTTCTTCTTCCTCAGCGTTCCGAGCCATTGAGGTTCTTTGCTGCAGTTACAATCCGTCTCCATTCGTCTCTCTTGTGGACCTTCTTTTGCCAGTCGTTGATTCCAAGTGCTTGTAGGTCTGTATATGTATTATCTCTCCACCGCCTTCTTGGTCTACCTCGGGGTCTACGGTCATTTATTTCCTGAGTGTAAGCGAGTTTTGTTTCCCTATTATCTTCCATTCTTTCTATATGCCCCAGCCATTGTAGTCTATTAGCCTTCATGATACCAGTGATTAGCGGGGACTTAAACAGATCATAAATGTCTTTGTTACTTCTTCTTTTCCACTCTCCACTTTGTGTATCCTTAATGGGTCCAAAGATGCGTCTTAAAATTTTGTTCTCAAAGGTTTGTAACAAGGCTTCGTCTCCTTTCGTTGTACTCCAGGTTTCAGAGCCATACAGCACAACTGGTCTGATCAGTGTTTTGTATATTGTGATTTTGGTGTGACGAGATAGCGCCTTTGATTTTAGATGTTGTAGTGCATAGTATATCTTATTTCCAAAGTTGATTCTAGTTTGAATTTCTTCCCTTATGATGTTGGAGCAGTTGAAGATTGTACTCAGGTATTTGTATGTTTCCGTTCTTTTAATGGTCATATTATCTATTTGTATGTGGCCAGAGTTTTTAGCCATTCCGTCTCTTGAAATTACCATATATTCTGTCTTATCTTGGTTGATAACCCTCCCCATCTGTTGGGCTTTTTTTTGGGCTTTT
>JACEFZ010010523.1:0-49844 GCA_014155875.1 Cepaea nemoralis | reverse complement strand
TGGAAAAAAAAAAAAACAATTTTGAACCGTTCATATCTGATGGAAATCCAACCCCCAGAACTTAGATGTGCAGATGACACCGTCCTCCAATCAAATGGCCCCAAGAGATTAGAAGATGTCTGTCAGAGGACAAAGTGGAAATCAAATGTTTGTCTTTATTTTGTGTTTTGTATTTCTGAAGTTAAACCCAACTCCCTACCACAGACAAAACTATCATCGTCATCAAAAGTCTTTGCAGGCTGGCGTGGATGCCTCTCCACAAATTGCGATCTCCGGCGGCATTATGGCAACCAAAAATCACAATTAACAATGTATAATGAATAAATCACACACACGCGCTCGCGCACTCACACACGCACACGCATATACGCCCACTGGCGTACACACGCGCGCACACGCACATACACTCACATGCACACACATGCACATACACAAGAGCGCGCGCACGCACACACACACACACAACGAGAAGTAGAATCTGTAAGCTTTAGTAGAACACAATCGCAAATAACAAAATGGACGTTGCTGCCAAAGCTTTCATCTGCACACAAACAACAAACGCAGACCGATGCAACTACATGAAAATCTCTACATGAAAATATACATATAAAAGTTGTTCTGTAATAATAAATAAATGTAACATGTCTCAAACTTTTAAAATCGAGGCTCTGTACTCAACAACAGTAGATGCTGTTCCTAACAAGACACGGCTGGACTGGCCAAACCAGTGCAGAGGATAAACTGTATTTAAGAGCTTACAACACAACACCAGCAACCTGGTTCAAGTAGCATTATTGAGAACCTGGACATTTCTTGTGACTACATTCGATGTCAGTCATGGACCATTTCGTATTCACTTAACTGATGAAGTGTCGTAGGATGATTCATAGTCTTAAGCGATTTCTCGCCCATCCATCCATTCATTCGATTTGTGAAAAAAAGAAACTTTCCACTTCGTTCAACCAGCTTAAACAGCGTTGGTTATAATTGTGGTGGTTCATAGTGCGGTATAAATTGTCCGGGTCTTTTGTGTATTGGACGACTTCCACTGGTGCATGCCTGCCTGGGTTTCTTCTTTTTTTTTTTTTCAATCATCCTCCATTCCTTTCTTTATCGACGACATCCTCGATGCTTGTTCCTTTGCCTTCACTACAATGGCTAGCTTTATTTTTATTATTATGTTTTTTTTAGCAATATTGCTATGTGTATTTACTTTTTATTTCTTATTGTACCTTTGTTTCGTTTATATTTTTTAAATAATTTTTTTTTAATAATTCGTATTATTTCGTTAAAATTTATTTTTTTTATTTACTGTTATTATTTTTTTTTTAAATTTCATATTTGTTAAAACGTTATCCCCATCTCTTGTATTTACTGTCTTATGTTTCTCGTATTTGCCTTGAGCTTTTATTTTGCCAATGAGACTGACTCCCTTCGTGTGTCAATGAAGAGAAAACTCTTGCCCACGCTGTCCCGCCCTTAAAAAAAAATGAATTCTTGATTGAAAACAGAAAACATAAAGAGAGCGATTTGTGTTTTCGTATGTTAAAATAATCATTTAATTCGTTTATTTGTTTATCGATTCGTGTTTTCAATTTCCCTCGTAGATTCACGCCCTTTCACATTTTTTAACTGCTCATTTCTGCATTTTTCCGTGTCAGGTCCAGACTTCACGTGCAAACAGTCAATGTCACTGGCAGATCAAATGCAATGTAATTCCATCGAGTAGATGTCTTTGATGTCCCACGTTTGATCCAATTGAATCCCAGGTATCTGCAAATACTGATATCAGGAACGGCGTGTCCCCATTTCTGTACTTCCGTTTTCGTGAGTTTTGGTACCTTTGATCTGCGCACTGGCTTCTTTGTGAGAGCGACCTGTTTGGTTTTAGACTTTTAATTTGTACTCTTCTCTCGCAGTTACACGCACGAAAGCTTTGAGGGACAGCCTCGAATTGTTTTCCTGTTTACAATAAAGGGGGTTTGAAAGTAAATAACGTAATTTCTTATGTCAACAGGTGTAAATGTTTTAAGGCAAGAAGATCGACTTCATTGCACCTGGTTTTATCCCATACGGATCGGTGTCTTTCCGTAGGGCAGCCTGTCAAAAGCGTCGCACAAAGCACGAACTCCGTAGCTCCAGTAACGACCCCCTAGAAGTCTTCGAGAAAATTTCACTCGTGAATGGAATGTCGTAAGCGCCAATTTGAACCCACGGAGACTCGTTTTGTTGTCTGAGTAAATAAGTTAAGTAACCCCGTCTATGCCGGCTTCGTGGCTTAGAGGTTATGACTTTTCTCCGTAATCTCGTATACTCTCGTTGGTGACGTGATGACGGTGAGAATCAGCAGTGGTTCGATTCGCATCGGTAACTTACAGGGTATGTGACCCGGCGGCTCAGAAAGCAATGGCAAACTACTGAGCGTAATCTTGCCAAGAAATCAACATACAGCTGAAAGATGCTGGTGTTGACAGCGATGTCCTGTAAAGGATATGCAAAAAACTAAACCCCGTTTATGAAGTCATTAAAACTACATTCTTCTTCTGGAGACCCGGTTCGAATCTTCAGTAAGATGTTGATTATTTTATGTCGGAGTCAAAAGTCAACCCTGCTTGCTTGCTTGCTTGTGTTCGTTGGCTTGAGCTCCAACGTGAAGTCCTGTATGTCGGATGAAGGCATCCTGTTGTCCAACATCAGTGTGATGTCATACAGGATCTGAGGTTTGCGTGAATATCCGTTGTCCCATGTCTTACTGATGGTTCCTCGCCGTACAGGCAGACACTCTCCGACTTCGGAGGAATCGGCGATCCTACTGACTTTAGCCAGGACCCCGAAGGGACCTGTTGCCCAGGACGCTCGACGAGGACGCGTCAATAGGTCTTGGCCAGTATATAACCCGGCCCTGGTGCCTTAGAAACACCTCTGCGTCCCAAAAAGTCAACCCTAATCTGTACAGTTCGCGGAGACTGCACTAGCCAATCAATCAATCAATCAATTAATCATGTGCCATGCCGGAAAGCGTGGGCGGTCATGACTCGCCATTTCACTCGATCACCAGTGTTGTGGATCAGCTCAGTGTTCCTGTCTCGTCCATGCCATGTGGCCAAGCCATCCAGGTATTTTCCTCTCGGTCTTCCTCTTGGTCTGTTCCCTTCGATCTTGCCAGTTGTCACTAAGTTCTCCAATCCATTTCTTCTCATAACATGTCCAAAAAATTTTGACTGTCTACGTCTAATTTCTCTAATCAGTTTACGATGTTCATTTGTCTCCTGTAGTACTTGGTCATTGGTTTTTCTGTCTGTCCATGGTATTCTTTGCATTTTCCTCAGAAACCACATTTCTGCAGCCATCAGATGCTTTTCAGCTTGACTGCTCATTGTCCAAGTTTCACATCCATACAAAAGAACAGGCTCTATGTATCCCCTCAACACTCTTTTTCTCTTTCAATTGACATCTTTTTATTGGTCCTGAATGTTTTTCATCTTGCTAAAGGCTACTTTCGCCATAACGATTCTTGTTCTAATCTCTTCAAGGCATCTCTCATCAGATGTTATGACTGTTCCAAGATAATTGTACCTATTCACTTGTTGAAGAATATTTCCATTTACTTGTATATTACAGTGTGGCACTTCTTCCTTCCTAGTGACGACCATAACCTGAGTCTTTTTACAATTTAATTCTTATCCCAGTTGCTCACTGTGTACAACAACCGCATCTACTAATTGTTGCAGGTCCTGCGCATTGTCTGCAATTAATACTGTATCATCTGCATATCTAATGTTATTGATGTTTCGTCCTCCAATGCTGATTCCATTTATATCCTCTACATTTCTGAAAATATTTCCACTGTAGAGGGAAAAAAGATCTGGAGACATCACACATCCCTGCCTAACACCTCTCTTAATTGGCTGATACTGTCCCACTTCATTATCAATCCTTATTGCAGCTTGTTGTTTCCAATATATGTTTTTTATAAGTCTAATGTCTTTCCCATCAATTTGTAGATCTGCAAGCATATCCACCATGTTGACATGTCTAACTCTATCAAAAGCCTTTGTATAGTCAATAAAGCAAAGATGTATATCCTTGTTTACTTCTATAGCACGTTCAATAACTGTTCGCAGCATATACACAGCATTTACTGTACCCTTTCCTTCTACAAACCCACATTGTTCTTCCCCTATTTCAGGTTGTATCTTCTTCCTCACTCTTTGCATGATAATTCTTAGCAAAATCTTTGTGATGTGACTCATTATACTAATTGTTCTATGTTGATCACATTCCAAGGTTCCTGATTTCTTTGGGATTGCAATAAATACAGAGTTACATAATTCAGGAGGTATATCTCCAGTATCATATAATGTGTTCATCAGTCTGGTGACTTCCTCTAGTCCAAATTCTTCTAAGCTTTAATCATTTCTGTTGTGATGTTATCTGCACCGGGGGCCTTGCCAACTTTCATATGCTTAAGAACATTTCGAACCTCCATCTCCAAAATTGGCGGTCCTTCATTATTAAATCTAATATCATACTGTTCGTCTCTGTTATCATCATAAAGGTGTTTCACATAATCTGTCCTTACATGTAGAATCTGGTCTTTTTCTATTATGATTTTGCCATCTTCAGTTTTTAGACACCCTGTTGACGTACTTGTTCTTTTATTAGTAAGTTCCTGAATTCTTTTGTGCACTAATTTGGTATTTTGACTGTTGTGTTGATTTTCAATTTCTAAGCACTTTTCCTCAAGCCATGCTTCTTTTGCCTCCTTACATAATATTCCGACTTGTCTGTGAATTTCTTCATATTTGACAGAATTATTTTTGTTGAGTCTTCTTGTTTCCATAGGTGTAAACTTTCTTCAGTCATCCATTTCTTACGACCCACCTTCTTTAATTTTGGAATAGTTGTTTCTGCAGCCACATTGATTGAATTCTTCAGCATTTCCCATTGATCATCCACATCCTGGAATAGGATCTCTAGATCAGACAAAATTTCAAATATGTTCTGTACTTCTATGTTGAATTTGTTTTGTATTCCCTTGTCATTACTCAATGTACACAAATCATATTTAGTGTTTCCTGTTATATACTTGACTTTCTTCAACTTTATCCTCAATGTTCCTGTGAGTAATCTGTGGTCACTATAACAATCAGCACTGGGAACTGTTTTTGCTAGTGTTAATGCGTTTCTAAATCTTCTGCTAATCAGAATGTAGTCAATCTGGTTTCTAATCCTGCTATCAGGACTCCTCCATGTCCATAATCTTCTAGGGTGTTACTTGAACCAGGTGTTTCCTACAATCATTTCCTCTTCTTTTGCCCACTCTACGAGTCTGTATCCTCTTTCATTTCTCTCTCCTAAACCATAGTTTCCTACTGTGTATCTATCCCCTTGATTTCCTACTTTTGCATTGAAGTCCCCTATTATGATGTTTATTTCTGAATTTTTACATTTCTTTAAGGCAGACTCTATGTCATTATAAAATTCTTCTACACTATCTTCACTGGATTCTCCTGTTGGGGCATATACTTGAATAATATTTATGCTAAAAGGTCTGCCACTTAATTTAACTAATAGAACTCTGTCCGACACGGCCCAATATCCTTGAACAAACTTTGCTGTTTTCCGGTCCAAAATAATTGCCACTCCTCTATGACGATTTTCACCTCCAGAAAAAATAGTCTTGAAATCTTCCTCTATCTTGATGCCTGCTCCTGTCCATCTCGTTTCGCACATACCTAAAACATTAATTTTTTCCCTTTCAATTTCTTGTTTTATGTTCTCTAATGTTCCGTCGTTGTTTAACGTCCTAACGTTTCAAGTTGCTATTTTTAACGTCTCTGTCCTTGTCTTGCGATGATCAGTCTTTAAGCGAATCATGATATACTAGGCACTTTTAAAGAGGTAGTTTGCCGTTGCTTTCCACTAGCCAGTCGGCCTTTAATTCCTTCGGCCTACTCAAGTTCTATAGGCAGTAGATGATAATTATTTTTTTTATAGCTACAGTTTGTTTACTGTTTGGTGTGACTTCTGATCTTAAAATTTTCCTTAGCTTCAAATGAATACCTTCCTCCTCTTCTTCTTTCGTTCTCTTAAACAAACTTTTCTATATCTGACATTTTATCTCTTGTATAAGTGTCACTATCTTGTGTTAGTTCAATCCTTGGCCTGTAAACGGACGCGTTGGTGTAATCGTTCATGGGTTAGGCTGGCAATGTTTTGATCAAAATCGAATAAGGCGTCGACGCCTGCGCCATTAAGAGGGGGGAAATTTACCATCTACTGGAAAACTTGACCTTCTATTGGGAAAATTTACCATATATTCGGACAAAGTGATCACCTGTTGGGTATAATTGACTATCAATTCGGAAAAGTTGATCACCTATTGGAAAAAAAATGACCATCTATTGGGAAAAATTGGCCATCTTTCCTTCGTGAATGCAGGCCAACACCATGTGATTTTCCTATCACTTCGCCAATAAATCACAAGTTTCTGCTTCAGTGTGTTTTCTTTTGTTTAATGTCTGTGGCCCGTCAAGTTTGGCATCCACCAAGTCTGCTGTCCCACAATGTTTGCCCTGACATGTCGTATCCGAGGCAGTCTTGGAGTACTCACGGTCTACTGTATGGGGCGTCAGTCTTCGTGGGGCACATGACTGGCTAACCTTGCTTATGTTGTTATGTCATCTTGAATGCTATGCTATGCTATGTTATGTTAAGTTATTAGTTTAGTTTAGTTTAGTTTAGTTTAGTTTAGTCGACGGATCAACATCATGGCACACGGGTTAACCCATAAGTGCTCCGTTCTACTCCTAACTCAAACCTGAATCCGTAGAATCTCAGCTCATTGCACGAGCGAGGATCCTGAAATACTTTGGGTAGATTTTTAACTCGAAATTTTCCCCGGGCAGCGCCGTTAGGCTACTCTTTTTCGATTTCCAACTGCCAAGGGATTTCTTACGTGCGCAACAATATACATGGGCGTCCGATCTCACTACCCAGAGATCAGGGGAAATTTTATTGCTAGAAGTCCACATGAAAAAATCCCGGCCCTCACCGGGCTTGAACCCGGGGCCTCCAGCACTAGAGGCGGACACCGTACCTCTAGACCACTCAGCCCCCTAAGTTATTTTCAGCTATGCTATGTTATGGTATGGTTTGCTGTGTTATGGTATGCTATGTTATGGTATGGTATGCTATGTTATGCTATGCTATGTGCTATGGTATGTTTTGCTTTGCTATTCCCCCCCCTCTCTCTCTCTCTCTCTATCTATCTCTCTGTCTCTCTCTCTCTCTCTCTCTCTCTCTCTCTCTCTCTCTCTCTCTCTCTCTCTCTCTCTCTCTCTCTCTCGCCTTGCCCTTTAAACTTCTCACTCCGTTATCGTGTACTAATGTATTCTGCCCAACCTCCTTTGACAATATAAACTGAAACATCCATTTCGCTAACCCACCCACTCTCCTAGTATAAGTGACTCAATTTGCCTAGTGTCTTATTGCTGCTGGCATTCACATTTTGGTTATCCAACCCGGCAACCTGAATAAGCCAAAAATTATCGGCATTTTCCCTGAAACAAAATTTATTTTAAAATTTCGAATGTTCCAGACAAAAACAACGAGTCCCAAACTGGGTAAAACATTGACAATCAAATGGATGTAAAATAATAGATATTTTGACAGTCAAGTATATCTTGTTAAAGCGATTTCATCATGATCAGAAATTTAAACACAGAATCCGATGTAAAAAATACAGTGAGTAAATCAAGGAAAACGGTAAGAAGACTTGGTCAGCCTTGCAAGAAATCAACCACAAGTGACAGGATGAGTGTTGTGGAAAGAAAGCTTTCGATGTCACGCAAAATTAAGTTATAAATGGGGCGAGTTTTCAACATGAGAAAAATGGCGTGGGGTCGCCGGTGTAAGATTTGAAGCGTGTCTCAGGTAGTTGTTATAGTGTTGGTATTTCGTTTTACGTGAGAAGACATGCCTCCTTCTTTGGGCATGTCATGAGAAGGGGAAAACTGGAAAGCTTCGTGACAAACTGGAAAACTTCGTGACAATCTGGAAATCCTCGAATCAAACTGGAAAGCTGGAAACCCTCGTGTGACATATTGGAAAGCCTAGTGACAAACTGGAAAGCCTAGTGACAAACTGGAAAGCCTAGTGACAAACTGGAAAACCTCGTGACAACTGGAAAGCTGGGAGGGAGGAGAGGCAAGGATAGATCAAAAGAGAAGACGTTTGACAGTTTGATATGATGACATGGAGCAAATCAAACTTCTGAGGTACTTGTAATTTACGATTGACAGTACACGAGACAGAAGGATGTGGACAGACATGATCACCAACACCACACGGCATGGACTATAAGAAGATTGGCAGTACACGAGACAGAAGGTTGTGGACAGACATGATCACCAACACCACACGGCATGGACTATAAGAAGATTGGCAGTACACGAGACAGAAGGTTGTGGACAGACATGATCACCAACGCCACACGGCATGGACTATAAGAAGATTGGCGGTACACGAGACAGAAGGTTGTGGACAGACATGATCACCACACCACACGGCATGGACTATAAGAAGATTGGCGGTATCACGAAGACAGAAGGTTGTGGACAGACATGATCACCAACACCACACGGCATGGACTATAAGAAGATTGGCGGTACACGAGACAGAAGGCTGTGAACAGACATGATCACCAACGCCACACGGCATGGACTATAAGAAGATTGGCGGTACACGAGACAGAAGGCTGTGAACAGACATGATCACCTGTCACCACACGGCATGGACTATAAGAAGATTGGCAGTACACGAGACAGAAGGCTGTGAACAGACATGATCACCAACACCACACGGCATGGACTATAAGAAGATTGGCGGTACACGAGACAGAAGGTTGTGGACAGACATGATCACCAACACCACACGACATGGACTATAAGAAGATTGGCAGTACACGAGACAGAAAGGCTGTGGACAGACATGATCACCAACGCCCACGGCATGGACTATAAGAAGATTGCGGTACACGAGACAGAAGGTTGTGGACAGACATGATCACCAACACCACACGACATGGACTATAAGAAGATTGGCAGTACACGAGACAGAAGGCTGTGGACAGACATGATCACCAACACCACACGACATGGACTATAAGAAGATTGGCGGTACACGAGACAGAAGGTTGTGGACAGACATGATCACCAACACCACACGACATGGACTATAAGAAGATTGGCAGTACACGAGACAGAAGGCTGTGGACAGACATGATCACCAACACCACACGACATGGACTATAAGAAGATTGGCGGTACACGAGACAGAAGGTTGTGGACAGACATGATCACCAACACCACACGGCATGGACTATAAGAAGATTGGCAGTACACGAGACAGAAGGTTGTGGACAGACATGATCACCAACACCACACGGCATGGACTATAAGAAGATTGGCAGTACACGAGACAGAAGGTTGTGAACAGACAAGATCACCAACACCACACGGCATGGACTATAAGAAGATTGGCAGTACACGAGACAGAAGGTTGTGAACAGACAAGATCACCAACACCACACGGCATGGACTATAAGAAGATTGGCAGTACACGAGACAGAAGGTTGTGGACAGACATGATCACCAACACCACACGGCATGGACTATAAGAAGATTGGCGGTACACGAGACAGAAGGCTGTGAACAGACATGATCACCAACACCACACGGCCATGGACTATAAGGAGATTGGCGGTACAACGAGACAGAAGGTTGTGAACAGACAAGATCACCAACACCACACGGCATGGACTATAAGAAGATTGGCGGTACAACGAGACAGAAGGCTGTGAACAGACATGATCACCAACGTCCCACGGCATGGACTATAAGAAGATTGGCAGTACACGAGACAGAAGGCTGTGAACAGACAAGATCACCAACGTCCCACGGCATGGACTATAAGAAGATTGGCGGTACACGAGACAGAAGGCTGTGAACAGACATGATCACCAACGTCCCACGGCATGGACTATAAGAAGATTGGCGGTACACGAGACAGAAGGCTGTGAACAGACATGATCACCAACGTCCCACGGCATGGACTATAAGAAGATTGGCGGTACACGAGACAGAAGGCTGTGAACAGACATGATCACCAACGTCCCACGGCATGGACTATAAGAAGATTGGCAGTACACGAGACAGAAGGCTGTGAACAGACATGATCACCAACACCACACGGCATGGACTATAAGAAGATTGGCGGTACACGAGACAGAAGGTTGTGGACAGACATGATCACCAACGTCCCACGGCATGGACTATAAGAAGATTGGCGGTACACGAGACAGAAGGCTGTGAACAGACATGATCACCAACGCCACACGGCATGGACTATAAGAAGATTGGCGGTACACGAGACAGAAGGCTGTGAACAGACAAGATCACCAACACCACACGGCATGGACTATAAGAAGATTGGCGGTACACGAGACAGAAGGCTGTGAACAGACATGATCACCAACACCACACGGCATGGACTATAAGGAGATTGGCGGTACACGAGACAGAAGGTTGTGAACAGACAAGATCACCAACGCCACACGGCATGGACTATAAGAAGATTGGCGGTACACGAGACAGAAGGCTGTGAACAGACATGATCACCAACGCCACACGGCATGGACTATAAGAAGATTGGCGGTACACGAGACAGAAGGTTGTGAACAGACAAGATCACCAACGCCACACGGCATGGACTATAAGAAGATTGGCGGTACACGAGACAGAAGGCTGTGAACAGACATGATCACCAACGCCACACGGCATGGACTATAAGAAGATTGGCGGTACACGAGACAGAAGGCTGTGAACAGACATAATCACCAACGCCACACGGCATGGACTATAAGAAGATTGGCGGTACACGAGACAGAAGGCTGTGAACAGACATGATCACCAACACCACACGGCATGGACTATAAGGAGATTGGCGGTACACGAGACAGAAGGTTGTGAACAGACAAGATCACCAACACCACACGGCATGGACTATAAGAAGATTGGCGGTACACGAGACAGAAGGCTGTGAACAGACATGATCACCAACGTCCCACGGCATGGACTATAAGAAGATTGGCAGTACACGAGACAGAAGGCTGTGAACAGACAAGATCACCAACGTCCCACGGCATGGACTATAAGAAGATTGGCGGTACACGAGACAGAAGGCTGTGAACAGACATGATCACCAACGTCCCACGGCATGGACTATAAGAAGATTGGCGGTACACGAGACAGAAGGCTGTGAACAGACATGATCACCAACGTCCCACGGCATGGACTATAAGAAGATTGGCGGTACACGAGACAGAAGGCTGTGAACAGACATGATCACCAACACCACACGGCATGGACTATAAGAAGATTGGCAGTACACGAGACAGAAGGCTGTGAACAGACATGATCACCAACACCACACGGCATGGACTATAAGAAGATTGGCAGTACACGAGACAGAAGGCTGTGAACAGACATGATCACCAACACCACACGGCATGGACTATAAGAGGATTGGCAGTACACGAGACAGAAGGCTGTGGGCAGCCATGATCATCAACTCCACACGGCATGGACTATAAGAAGATTGGCGGTACACGAGACAGAAGGCTGTGAACAGACATGATCACCAACGTCCCACGGCATGGACTATAAGAAGATTGGCAGTACACGAGACAGAAGGCTGTGAACAGACATGATCACCAACGTCCCACGGCATGGACTATAAGAAGATTGGCAGTACACGAGACAGAAGGCTGTGAAAAAAACCCCCCCCCCGGGGAAAAAAATTGGGGGGGAAGGTTTGTGAACAGAAAAGATCCCCAAACCCAACGGCATGGACTATAAAAAGATTGGATACACAGACAGAAGGCGTGAACAGACATGATCACCAACCCCACGGCATGGACTATAAGAGGATTGGCAGTACACGAGACAGAAGGTTGTGAACAGACAAGATCACCAACACCACACGGCATGGACTATAAGAAGAGTGGCGGTACACGAGACAGAAGGCTGTGAACAGACATGATCACCAACGTCCCACGGCATGGACTATAAGAAGATTGGCAGTACATGAGACAGAAGGTTGTGAACAGACATGATCACCAACGTCCCACGGCATGGACTATAAGAAGATTGGCAGTACATGAGACAAAAGGGTTGTGAACAGATATGATCACCAACGTCCCACGGCATGGACTATAAGAAGATTGGCAGTACATGAGACAGAAGGTTGTGAACAGACATGATCACCAACGTCCCACGGCATGGACTATAAGAAGATTGGCAGTACATGAGACAGAAGGTTGTGAACAGATATGATCACCAACGTCCCACGGCATGGACTATAAGAAGATTGGCAGTTACATGAGACAGAAGGTTGTGAACAGACAAGATCACCAACGTCCCACGGCATGGACTATAAGAAGATTGGCAGGTACAATGAGACAGAAGGTTGTGACAGACATGATCACCAACGTCCACACGGCATGGACTATAAGAAGATTGGCAGTACATGAGACAGAAGGTTGTGAACAGACATAGATCACCAACGTCCCCACGGCATGGACTATAAGAAGATTGGCAGTACATGAGACAGAAGGTTGTGAACAGACATGATCACCAACGTCCCACGGCATGGACTATAAGAAGATTGGCAGTACATGAGACAGAAGGTTGTGAACAGACAAGATCACCAACGTCCCACGGCATGGACTATAAGAAGATTGGCAGTACATGAGACAGAAGGTTGTGAACAGACATGATCACCAACGTCCACACGGCATGGACTATAAGAAGATTGGCAGTACATGAGACAGAAGGTTGTGGACAGACAGATCACCAACGTCCCACGGCATGGACTATAAGAAGATTGGCAGTACATGAGACAGAAGGTTGTGAACAGACATGATCACCAACGTCCACACGGCATGGACTATAAGAAGATTGGCAGTACATGAGACAGAAGGTTGTGGACAGACAATGATCACCAACGTCCCACGGCATGGACTATAAGAAGATTGGCAGTACATGAGACAGAAGGTTGTGAACAGACATGATCACCAACGTCCCACGGCATGGACTATAAGAAGATGGCAGTACATGAGACAGAAGGTTGTGAACAGACAAGATCACCAACGTCCCACGGCATGGACTATAAGAAGATTGGCAGTACATGAGACAGAAGGTTGTGACAGATATGATCACCAACGTCCACACGGCATGGACTATAAGAAGATTGGCAGTACATGAGACAGAAGGTTGTGAACAGACAAGATCACCAACGTCCCACGGCATGGACTATAAGAAGATTGGCAGTACATGAGACAGAAGGTTGTGAACAGACATGATCACCAACGTCCCACGGCATGGACTATAAGAAGATTGGCAGTACATGAGACAGAAGGTTGTGAACAGATATGATCACCAACGTCCCACGGCATGGACTATAAGAAGATTGGCAGTACATGAGACAGAAGGTTGTGAACAGATATGATCACCAACGTCCCACGGCATGGACTATAAGAAGATTGGCAGTACATGAGACAGAAGGTTGTGAACAGACAAGATCACCAACGTCCCACGGCATGGACTATAAGAAGATTGGCAGTACATGAGACAGAAGGTTGTGAACAGACAAGATCACCAACGTCCCACGGCATGGACTATAAGAAGAGTGGCGGTACACGAGACAGAAGGATGTGAACAGACAAGATCACCAACGTCCCACGGCATGGACTATAAGAAGAGTGGCGGTACACGAGACAGAAGGCTGTGAACAGACAAGATCACCAACGTCCCACGGCATGGACTATAAGAAGATTGGCAGTACACGAGACAGAAGGCTGTGAACAGACAAGATCACCAACGTCCCACGGCATGGACTATAAGAAGAGTGGCGGTACACGAGACAGAAGGCTGTGAACAGACAAGATCACCAACGTCCCACGGCATGGACTATAAGAAGATTGGCAGTACACGAGACAGAAGGATGTGAACAGACAAGATCACCAACGTCCCACGGCATGGACTATAAGAAGAGTGGCGGTACACGAGACAGAAGGCTGTGAACAGACAAGATCACCAACGTCCCACGGCATGGACTATAAGAAGATTGGCAGTACACGAGACAGAAGGCTGTGAACAGACAAGATCACCAACGTCCCACGGCATGGACTATAAGAAGAGTGGCGGTACACGAGACAGAAGGCTGTGAACAGACAAGATCACCAACGTCCCACGGCATGGACTATAAGAAGATTGGCAGAATATTTGCAACTGTTCATTGCGCGACAGTAAAGTATTTATTACTCTGTTACTTTACAAATGGAATCCACTATATCCACCTTGCAGGGCGTTCCGATCAACCCCAAGTTGATGTTCTAGGCATTAGTACTTACAGTAGTTTGCCATTGCTTTCTGAACGAGAAGTCAACTTTTAAGTCCAACTGAATGCCGGCGTGGGGGTTGAGCCATCTACCTCGCCATAAGAGTACCAGAAGTTTAAGAACGAGCGCTCTTATTATTTCAATGACGCCAACACCTAGTCAAGTGCTATCTGTCGTTTACAGGCTCCCTTTGTCTTCAGGTTATTGCGTCGCTTCATATATCCCATTAGTGCAATCTTCTTTTGTTCATATGTTTGCTAGACTCAGTAAATCACATTGTACATTATTATCATCATATCTGATGGGAGGTGTCTCTGGGGGAGATTAGACCAGTCATAACATCTGATGGGAGGTGCCTTGGAGAGATTAGAACAGTCATAACATCTGATGGGAGGTGCCGTGGTGAGATTAGAACAGTCATATCATCTGATGGGAGGTGTCTTGAAGAGATTAGAACAGTCATAACATCTTATGGGAGGTGCCTTGAAGAGATTAGAACAGTCATACCACCTGATGGGAGGTGCCTCTGGGGGAGATTAGACCAGTCATAACATCTGATGGGAGGTGCCTTAAAGAGATTAGAACAGTCATAACATCTGATGGGGGGGGGGGGGGTGCCTTGAAGAGATTAGAACAGTCATAACATCTGATAGGAGGTGTCTTGAAGAGATTAGAACAGTCATAACATCTGATGGGAGGTGCCTTGAAGGAGATTAGAACAGTCATAACATCTGATGGGAGGTGCCTTGAAGAGATTAGAACAGTCATAACATCTGATGGGAGGTGCCTTGAAGAGATTAGAACAGTCATAACATCTGATGGGAGGTGCCTTGGGGGAGATTAGAACAGTCATAACATCTGATGGGAGGTGCCTTGAAGAGATTAGAACAGTCATAACATCTGATGGGAGGTGCCTTGAAGAGATTAGAACAGTCATAACATCTGATGGGAGGTGCCTTGAAGAGATTAGAACAGTCATAACATCTGATGGGAGGTGCCTTGAAGAGATTAGAACAGTCATAACATCTGATGGGAGGTGCCTTAAAGAGATTAGAACAGTCATAACATCTGACTTGGGGGGGGCCGGGGGGGGGGGGGGGGTGCCGTGAAGGTTGGAGTTTGAATTTAAATTTGGGGGGGGGGGGGGGGGGGTGGAGGTTTAGAAATTTAAATTGTGGGGGGGGGGGTTTGAAAGATAGAACGGAAAATCTGATGGGAGAGGCCTTGAAGAGATTAGAACAAGTATCTTTTTTTTTTCGCATATCCTTTACAGGATATCGCTGTCAACATCAGCATCTTTCAGCTCACATACCTCTAAATTACTAACGGGGCGAGAACCACTACCCATTCTCGCGCAGATTACGTTCCTCACGTGGATATACAGGATTACGGAGAAAGACGTTAACCCCTAGGCCAGGAAGGCTGGCAGAACAAGCATCGCTGTAGCAAAATTAACCCTTTGCAAAATGTAAAACGCACTGACTAATTAATACAAGATGTCAATTGCAAAAAGAATCCAAGGTGTTGAAGTGCTATATCAGTGGTTCTCAACCGGTGGAGTTTTTGGGTTCCCGGGGGGGGGGGGGGGAAGGGATGGAAGAATTAAGATTATTTCAAGATCGCGTTAATACAAGAACAGATTACTTGATATTGTTTTTCCCTTCATACTTTATGGTTCTGTACGTCTCACCCATCTGAAATTCATTTTATAACGTAAGTAGACCCGCAAATCACGTGTTATGTAGACGTCTAGACTTGTTTTAGTATGTGCTATTAAATTTAGCTTCCATATTACGTATACTGTGTAGGGGCGGGAGAGGGGGAGATTTTAGGGTGGAAAAACGAAAGGGGGGGGGGGGGCGTTCTCAAAATATGGTGAAGGGGGGCACGGGCCAAAAAATTTTGAGAACCACTGTGCTATGTAGAACCTACACTTTTGTATTGATTTTAAATGTGGACGATAAGCAGAGAAGGTGAGAAACATCTAATGGCAGCGCATATGCGGTTTCTGAGAAAAATGCAAAGAATACCATGGACAGACAGAAAAACCAATGAGCAAGTCCTTCAAGAGGCAAAATAAAGCCGTAAACTGATTAGAGAAATTGAAAGTTGACAGTAACAATTCTTTGGACACATTATGAGAAGGAATAAACTGGAAAACTCGGTGACAAATGGCAAGATTGAGGGGAAAGGAACAAGGGGAAGACAGAAAGGTAAATATCTGGATGGCTTGGCCACATGGTATGGTCAGGACAAGAACACGGAGCTGATCCACGACTTTGGTGATCGAGTGAGATGGTGAAACTAGACCGCCCACGCTTACCGGCATGGCACGTAATGAATGAATGGCATTATTATATTTCTCACATTCAGCACAGCTTACTGCAACAACAGTAGGATATTTTATATACTAAATAAATCAGCATTTCCATCTATATACAAACATATATTCTTTATCAAAAGTCGTACAATAAACCAGACAGTATAGTTGTGACAGAAAGCATTCTATATTCAATGTGCAAGCCTTATCTTGGCTTTCTGTGTCAGAATTTATAACGTCTTGCGCCAGACAAGCAGACGACCAGCTGCCATTGTTGAATATTATCCTCTCTCCCGGGCACTGTTGCGCAGAATGGAGTTCGTACAGCTGAAAATTAACTAGGTTGTGTTATGCCCTGGCACATGTATAGTTACGCAAATTCATTCGAATTCCGCTTATATTCACAAGGGGCGCGTTAGCAACGTTGACAGGAAAACGGTTGGGTGAAGGGTTCGGAGGGCTCGTCGCCTACAAAGTGAGTGCGAGATTGGGTACCTATTCCTCCCTGCATTCAGGCCTACGAAATGTCATGGCCTTATCACATCACAGACTTGTGGCATAAAACTGCACCTGGACATTTTTTTGTAAATATTTACACACGACCAAGGGAGATTTGTAAAGTGGGTGGACTTTTTTTTTTTACGGATGACTAAGGCAGAATTGTAAAGTGAGTGGACTTTTTACGGATAGCCAAGATAATTTGTAAAGAGAGGGGACTTTTTACGGGTGACCAAAGGAGATTTGTAAAGTGAGTAAAAGTGTAACAGAAACACAGGGGGATGTGTAGAGTGAGTGGAAGTGTCAGAGAAACATAGGGAGACTTGTAAAGTGAATGGACGTTTTACATATGACCAAGGGAAATTTGTAAAGTGAGTGGACCTTTGGTAGATAACTGTGCCTTACTGAGGTTTGTAAAGTGTGTGGACGTGTTACAGATGGCCAAGGGAGATATATAAAGTGATTGGACGTTTGATAGATAACTGCGCCTTAAGGAGATTTGTAAAGTGTGTGGACATGTTACAGATGGCCAAGGGAGATTTGTAAAGTGAGTGGACGTGTCACAGAATCACAGGGAGATTTGTAAAGTGGGTGAGCGTGTCACAGAAACACAGGTAGAGCGTAAAGTATGTGAAAATGATACAGATGACCTTTTAGCTTTCATTATTACACTCATAACTTCCCAGTCTTCTCCAATGCATATCACAAGAAGAATTTGAGCACAGTGCACGAATTCCGCGGCACTAGTTAGGTGTCTATATGTGTTTATACTAGATTAACGCATGCTGTAAATATTCTTTATTTTATGAGAGACACCGATTGACAACTGGACATAGCTCGAGGGCTGTGACATTAACTGGATGACAAATCGCTAGCCCCGGGTTAGCAAACAATGCTTTGATGATGGTTCTGTCAGCACCCAGTAATACATTAGTCACCCTTCGACTCATTAGACCCTTATTTCTGACTAAATGTCAGACAAACAGCAAATAGGAGCGCAGTAATTGCATGCGTATATCTCGTTTCCAAGGACGCTTATCATCGTGTGTTCAAAGGCTGTTATTATGGCAAATATGGCCGCCATATTTTGTGCAACAACCGGATGTGAGCAATTCAAATATCAAGCTTGGTTGGGTGTTATGAATCTACTGTATTGAAAGCAATGGAGTCTCCGTGGCGGAATGGTTACGCAACCTGCCCCGAAGTCGTATGGTTGCGTGTTCCATTCTGAGCTGTGGCATTCGGATCATGAGTGCAGTTTTCTCATATACTCCTGGGGGTCGTCGCTGGAGCTACGGAGTTCGCGCTTTCGGCAGGCCGCTCTGCGGAAAGAGGCCGAGTCATATGGGAGAAAACCCGGCGCAATGAAATTAATCCTCTTACATTTTCTAATCCTTCTTTTGGATTGAAAGCTAACTTGATATGATATTATATCGTCACCTCTTCTGGTTACTTATTTGCCATTCCGTTTCTATACTTAGCTATGATTGTCTAGCTGTTGTGGTTGTAACAGACTAACACAGCATGTTACAAGGGGCGAGGACATTCATATTTTGTGCAGAGTGGCATGCTTTATTTAAAACATCAAAGATAAGGAGCGTCTAGTAGATCTTTTATCTAAGGCGTGCTGGTGTGCTGGGAAACCAATATGGGGACAGGTTGGCTTGGTTTGCTCTGTTGGGTACTGTATTCGTGCACGATAAACTTGTAAGCAACGGGTTATGGGCGCGAATACCTAAAGTTATGATGATTATAGGTGATTACCTATAGGTGATTGATGTAGGTGATAAGTGGCAAGACAAAATCACAAATACTGAAGTATTGGAAAGATCAGGTTGTGTGACAGTTTATTCCATTCTCAGTCTTCGTAGACTAAGATGAATAGGACATCTTAGGAGGATGGATGATGGTAGAATACCAAAGGACATCTTTTTTGGTGAATTACAAATGGGTAAGAGATCTCAGGGTCGGTCTCTACTAAGATACAAAGATGTGTGTAAGCGGGACATGATTGATACAGGCATTGATAATGCACATTGGGAGCAAGTCGCCGCTGAACGTGTTGCATGGAGGGCAAACATCAGAAATGGAATAAAGACAAAGGAGAAAATTATCGCAGATAAGTCACACACTGAGCGTGTGAGACGTAAGATGGTGCATGATGGTGGAAATGACCACGTGGTCACATGCACCCACTGTGGACGAACATTTACAGCGCGAATTGGCCTTATCAATCACATTCGCTACCGCCATAGGTAAAAGTTATTATGCCTTTTTAAAGCACAAACTATCGTCTGTCAAGACGGGAAGGTGCCAATGAAAATAGAAGATGATTACCACCCACGTTTTGCATACCTATCATTGAAGGCTCATGTGTGTGCTCCGAATTATTGTTTTAATTTTTTTTGCACAGATGGAACCGTGTCAAATACCAATCCTCCAATCTGTGTAAGGTAGACAACTCTGTGAGGATTGCTGAATAAATGTTGCATCCCCTTTGTATGACGTGGCGATAAAACCCAAGTTTATTTTTCCAGGCAATATTTCCAGGCAATATTTCTTTTAGTAGTTTGCCGTTGCCGGATCTGTCATACCGCTTTCGAAACACAGTTACTGGCGATTTGGCAGCAGATCGCCGTGCGTTTTTAAAATTAAATGGTAAGGGTCATTATCGTTCGGAAAGCAATGTCAAACTACTGAACCTAAGCTTGCCCAGGAAACAAAATCAGCCCAAAAAAATGCTGGGGTTGACTGCTACGTCATGTAAAGAATATACAACTAACTAACAATTTTGCCGTTGCTTTCAGAATAAGCCGACGTTTAAGTTCAACTGAATAAACTCATTACCCCAACCATCAGCGCATATGAAGTTTAAAAGCGAGCGCTTAAACATTTTGGCCACGCTATTCTCTGGTACGGCATGGTTGACAACAAAAGCAGCTGCAGTAGAAGAAAGAAAACAAGCCACAGCAACTGCACAGGAAAAGACTCGTCTTTGAAGTAGTCTCTAATTTGCACCTAACTTTCAAATAAAACTGCCAGATCTGATTTTCCTACATGTACAGGGTGACAAATAAATAAATAAATAAATAAATAACTAAATAAATAAATAAAAACAGAACCCATAAAAAGTTTATTAAATCCCACAAATGTAAAGCAAATTTCTTGAAAATTGGTGAATGTAAATTTTAGTATACATCTGATAGGAGATGCCTTGAAGAGATTAGAACAAGAATTGCCATTGCGAAGGTAGCCTTTTGCAAGACGAAAAACATACTCACCAATAACAAGATATCAATTGAAACGAGAAAAAGAGTGTTGAAGTGCTACATAGAACCTATACTTTTGTATGGATGTGAAGCGTGGACAAAAAGCAGTCAAGCTGAAAAACAGCTGATGGCTGTGGAAATGTGGTTTCTGAGGAAAATGCAAAGAATACCATGGACAGACAGAAAAACCAATGAACAAGTCCTTCAAGAAACAAATGAAGATCGTAAACTGATTAGAGACATTAGACGTAGACAGTAAAAAAAAATGTTGGCATGTTATGAAAAGAAATTACTTGGAGAACTTGGTGACAACTGGCACGATCGAAGGGAAGAGACCAAGGGGAAGACCGAGATGTAAATACCTGGATGGCTTGGCCACATGGCATGGACGAGACAGGAACACAGAGCTGATCCACGACTCTTGTGATCGAGTCACATGGCAGTACATGGCCGCCCACGCTTATCGGCATGGCACATGATGGATGGATGGAAACGTTAGTATGTGTACAATCATTTACAAAATTTTCAGTTACCTTGGTCACTTTTATAAAGGTTATCTTCTTTCCAAAATATTCTCCAAATGGCCTCCGTAGCATTGGATGCACACTTGCATACGTTGCGCTAAACTGTCAGTTACTCGACCACATTCCTCTGTGGGGATTTCCTGGATCTTTGCTGTGATTACTGTTCACCAATCGTGTGTGGGTTGTTCTGGTACACATTATTCTTGAAATAACCCCATAGATAAAATTCTAGGGGGTTCAAGTCAGGTGAATGTGGTGCCCACTCCAAGCCACACTTTATGCTGATCATACTCCCCTGAAATTGCTCTCTCATACTGTCCAGAGAGTCATTTAATGTGTGTGGGGTGGTCCCAGTCTTCCTGGTGTCTCAAGACGATCTCGACCCTATCCTCTGCGTCGTCCCAAATGATGCCCAAAACTTTCTCAATTATTCAAAGATTTGTTGGTTCCGTTTTTTCTTTCTTTTTCGTTCAACTTGTTGTGGTTATTGTGGGTTCCATTCCCAGGCTCGCAGCTTGCAAAGGAATGGAAAGACGGATCACCTATCCTAACCTATTATAACCAAGGCTGAAGAAGCCGGTTGAACACGGTGGAAACTTTTCCCCGCTACTAATCTGAAACGGAAAACCAGAGATTGACAACTGGCTAACAAATCAGTCGCCTTAATGTAATGGTTAACTGAAAATTGTGTGCAGTGGGACAACGAGTTAGATGCCAGCTCTCGTCGTTCGTTCGAAAGGGGTGGGGGGGTGGGGGGGGGAGATAGACTGGCACTCTTATCTCCGTGCACTCATGCCTACAAAAATGTGATGGTCATAACACTTCACAACTACATATTAGATTTATGCTACGGGGTTTTTTGTTAACCAACCAACCGACCGACCGATCAACCATCAAATTAATCTTCCAATTAACCATCCATCCATCCATCCATCCTTTCATCCTTCCAACCAACCATCCATCCATTTATCCAACCAACCATTCATTTACTTAACCAATCAACCAACCGACCAATCAGCCGACTGACTAACCCATCAACCTACCGACCAATCCGCCAGTCAACCAACTAACCATCCATCTATCTAACCAACTAAGCGACCGATCAACAATCCAACCAGCCAACCAACTAACCACCCATCCATCTAACCAACTAAGCGACCGATCAACAATCCAACCAGTCATCCAGTTAACCATCCAACCATCAGTCCATCCATCCAACCAACCAACCAACCAACCATCCAACCACCAACCAACCAACAAACCAACCATCCAACCACCAACCAACCAACCAACTAACCACCCATCTATCTAATCAACTAAGCGACCGATCAACAATCCAACCAGCCATCCAGTTAACCATCCAACCATCAGTCCATCCATCCAACCAACCAACCATCCAACCACCAACCAACCAACCAACCAACCAACCAACCAACCAACCATCCAACCACCAACCAACCAACCAACCAACTAACCACCCATCTATCTAATCAACTAAGCGACCGATCAACAATCCAACCAGTCATCCAGTTAACCATCCAACCATCAGTCCATCCATCCAACCAACCAACCATCCAACCACAAACCAACCAACCAACCTACCATCCAACCACCAACCAACCAACCAACTAACCACCCATCTATCTAATCAACTAAGCGACCGATCAACAATCCAACCAGCCATCCAGTTAACCATCCAACCATCAGTCCATCCATCCAACCAACCAACCAACCAACCATCCAACCACCAACCAACCAACCAACCAACTAATCATCCATCCATCTAATCAACTAAGCGACCGATCAACAATCCAACCAGCCATCCAGTTAACCATCCAACCATCAGTCCATCCATCCAACCAACCAACCAACCAACCAACCACCAACCAACCAACGAACTAACCAACCAGCCTTCCAATTAACCATCAGTCTATCCAACCAACCATCCACCCAACAAACCATCCATCCAGCCAACCAACCAACCAACCAACCAACCAACCAACCAAGGATCAATGCACTTGTATTTATATTATGTTATTCCAATGACCTTACAGTTGCCTCATCAAGAGCGCCCTGATGTGTTTCCATGTATTTTACTTCTACAGAATGACTGCTGTGATTTCCGTCCGTGACGTCATGTTCCACCCGCTGGTTCTGTTGGTGATGATGTCCCTGACCTGGGGCGATGTCAAGGCCACGACCTTCGCCACAACCCCCTACAATACAACCGTTGATCCATACGTGGACTTCACGTGTCCCATAGAATGCCTGTGTTACAAGACAAATGAGGTGAGGGGCACGCTTATCTTGTCGCAGATCTGTGATATCCATTGTTTTCATTTGGTGTGATTTAGTCATTAGCTATGGAATTTAGCCAGTAGCTATGGAATTTAGCCAGTAGCTATGGGATTTAGTCAGTAGCTATGGGATTCAGTATAATTCAACTGGTACAATCTTGGGAAGAAAAATAGTTCCAAAAAATATGCATGTTTATGTTTGTAACGGACCGCTGTCATTGCACGCGGATAACTTCAAATGTGTCTCAGTCTCCTCACATAAATCACACCATGAGAATGTAAGCACAGTGCACGAATTCTGTTAAGATTTTGTTTTAAAGGCCAATCAGGCACATAATCAGACAGTAACTGGTACTGTTAGTATTGAGACTCCGTTGACGATGAGGACGGAGCACGTATGGAGCGCTGAGGTTCTTGATTCAACGCTCTGGATTATGCAGATTCTGGATTATCAGGGCGGCCACTTGGTGGTGAATTTCTCTTGTAAAATAAAGCTGCTGTTTTTCGGCGCTTGTGCTCTAAAAGAAACTCTTTCTCTCGATTTTAAAAGTTGTTGCAAGGGATATAACTCTACAAATCAATTAAAAATAATAATGTATAACACAATTATGTCCCTTATTTAGTGTGTCATTTTTGGTTTATATTTTCAAGACAATGACAATGAACAAGTGTTAAGATATGAGTAAAATTAGTGGAACTGCGGTCAAGCTGTGGAAATTAAAACAATATAAAATAACACAAAGTAATGCAGCATTGCCGGCTCTGTGGCGAAGAGGATACTGGCGCAGTTTGTAATCCCCCATACCGCGTTCGAAACACAGCTACGGGAGATTTGGCAGCTAACCGCCTTGTATTGGTTTTTATAAAATGGTATGAGTGCCCATCGTTCAGAAAGCAGTGGCAAACTAATGAATGTAAACTTGCCAAGAAATCACAAACAGCCAAAAAATGCTGGGGTTGAATGCAACGTCTTGTAAAAGATAGGCAATTAACTTTTTTAATGCAGCTTCACAGAATACAATGACTGAATACACGTGCTACCACTTCTAGTGCACTGGACTGATTCTGTTTGTTTGTGGGTTAGCTTTCCCTTTTACCAGTGTGCCTCGCCACCAGGCGAACCCACTCCAACTTCTAAGGTACTTGTAATTTACGTTCCCAAGTCAACTTGAGAAGTCAATATTTTAGTTCACCTGACCTGTATAGTTGTTACACCCGCTAAATCATCACCAGCACACCGGAAATTTAAGAACGAGCTCTCCTACCCACTCGGACACGCTAACCTATATACAGCTATTGAATCTATCTATCTGCAGACAGCGGAAGCGATAAACTTGGTAAACTTGTGGATCAACTGTACTGTGGACTTCTTCTCCCCGCACATGAGGACCCTGCTGGGGATGGTGTCCAGCCCTTCGACTGAATACGTCTTCTTCACCTGCACCAGCGCAGGCGGGGGAAGCATCGTTGAGAAGTTGCTGCAGGAATCCTCGCTCTGGGACGGGGCCTTTCAAACGTTTGGACAGCTGAAGGTGCTAGTTTTTGATAACTGCAAGTTTCGGAGAATATCCAAGTAAGTTGTAATGATTTCTATGGTATTGTTTGCTTGGTTATTTGGTTATGTCTTCTTAGCCATTTGATTAAGTTTTCTTGATTATTGTTTTTTTGCTGTTGATTATTTGATAATATTTTCCTGATTATTTGGTAAAGTTTTCTTGGTTATTTGGTAATATTTTCTTGGTTATTTGGTAATGGTTTCTTGGTTATTTGGTAATGGTTTCTTGGTTATTTGGTTATGTTTTCTTGGTTATTTGGTTATATTTTCTTTGTTATGTGGTGTTTTCTTGGTTATTTGGTTGTTTTTTTGTTTTTTAGTTGGTAATGTTTTCTTGGTTATTTGGTATTGGTTTCTTGATTATTTGGTCATGTTTTCTTGTATATTTGGTTATGTATTCTTGGTTATTTGGTAATGTTTTCTTGTTTATTTGATTATGTTTTCTTGGTTACTTGATTATATTTTCTTGGTTATTTGGTTATATTTTCTTGATTATTTGTTAATGTTTTATTTATTATTTCATAATATTTTCTTTATTATTTTGTAATTCTTTCTTCATTATTTGGTATTCGTTTCTTCATTATTTGGTATTCGTTTCTTCATTATTTGGTAATATGTTTTTGACTAGTTTGTAATGTATTTCTATATTATTTGGTTATGTTTTTGTGATTAGTTGGTAATGTTTTCTTTGCTTTATTAGTAATATTTTCTTAATTTGTTGGTAGTATTTTCTTAATTTTTTGGGGGGTAATGTTTTCTTTATTTTATTGGCAACAGGCAATAATAGTACCAATATGGAAAAAGAAAGGCAATATGAGAGAGTGCGAAACATACAGAGGTATATCACTCCTAAGCCATATAGGGAAAATGTATGCAAAACTTTTGGAACAAAGAGCTAGACCAATAGTTGAACACCAGTTAAGCAAAGCACAATTCGGTTTTCGGAAAGGTAAAAGTTGCACTGATGCATTATTTACACTTAGACAAATTTGTGAAAAAACTATTGAATATAGTGACCAGCAGAATATTGTGTTTGTAGATCAGGAAAAGGCTTTTGATAGAGTAGACAGATACAAATTATGGACCATCCTTGAAGACTATGGGATAGAAGGGCAACTGCTAGAAAACATCATAGCCATGTACCACTCGAGCCAAAGTGCAGTAAGAACACAAGAAGGTATATCAGATATGTTCACAGTCAATACAGGAGTGAGGCAGGGATGTGTGCTCTCTCCCCTGCTATTCAATATCTGCATGGACAGAATTTCCAAAGAAGCAAGTCTCGACAGAACAGATTCAGAAAATTTAGAACTCTTTACTCCAGATGAAACAACTGAGCCACAGGGAATAAATGAACTTCTATTTGCAGATGATCAGTGCCTGTTTTACAGCGACGAGGGCAGACTACAAAATCATATTACTAATCTGAGTTCAACCTGCAGCAGGTACAATATGAGTATAAACACAGCCAAAACCGAAGTAATGCAAGTTAGCAGATCGCCAGGCCCACTAAGTATACAGATAAATAGCACACCTCTGAAACAAGTTAAAGAATTCAAATACCTTGGAAGTATGATCACAGAAGATGGCAGATTGGACAGAGAAATTGAAATCAGATGTCAAAAAGCTAGTGCACTTACATATCAACTATCACCCTTACTGAAACATCCAAACATACCCATGTCCGCAAAACGACAGATAATAAACAGCATATTCACACCAACCCTATGCTACCAATCTCAAACCTGGAGTTTATCCAAATTACACCTTCCCAAAATCAACACTTGCGAAATGAGATGCCTGAGGAGAGCTGCCAACTTAACAATCCGAGACTGAGTAAGAAATGCTACTATCAGACAGACTGTGGGATCAACACCTTGTGCCACATTTATTGACAGACAGAAGATCAAGTGGTTTGGCCATGTCATTAGAATGCAACATCAGCAACTACCATCACTGGCCTTACATCAAAGATCATCTGCGACGAGACCACGAGGACGTCCAAGAAGAAAATGGATTGACGACATCAGAGACCTTGTACAACCTCACGGAATGACACTATCCAGTGCCGTCCACCGGGCGCTGGAACGCAAATTATTCCTCCCCACGACGCTTGACGGCAGAAGTGGAAGATGATGATGATGATGATGATCTTTTGTAACTGATTCAGAGCCAAACAAAAAGTAGGCTGGGAACAAACATGGTACATAATCTAATGAAAACGTATCATAATATAAATTGCTGTTCACTGAGCGTAGAAATTACCGAGAATACACGAAACAAAATAACACGATAATCAGTGTATTTCTATATATCCTTCTTCTGTCCAAATAAAGGATCACATTTCATGATGTATGATCATTTCGAACTGAATCAGTTAATTTGATGGTAATATTTTCTTTTAATGTGATGGTAATATTTTCTTTTAATTTGATGGTATTATTTCCTTTTAATGTGATGGTGATGTTTTCTTTTAATTTGATAGTAATATTTTCTTTTAATTTGATGGTGATGTTTTCTTTCAATTGGTTAGAAATATTGTCTTTTAATTTGTTGTTAATATTTTCTTAATTTGATGCTAATATGTTCTTTTAAATTGTTGGTAATATTTTCTTTTAATTTGTTGGTAATATTTTCTTAATGTGTTAGTAATATTTTCTTAATTTGTTGGTAATATTTTCATGCTTGGCTACTAATGTTTTCTTTATTATTCAGTAATATTTTCTTGATTACCTGTAAATATAATCATAATGATAATTCGGCAGTTAATCATTTGTAGAATGTCGTTGTCTGGATGACTTGGCCACATGGCATGGTCGAGACAAGAACACGGAGCTGATCCACGACTCTGGTGATCGAGTGAGATGGCGAAACATGACAGCCCACGCTTATTGGTACATGATTATGATGATATACTGAGAAATATATTGATTAGTATTCATAGAAATATAACCAAATGGAAGCAGAAGAAGAAGCCGACCATGTAAACGATGGACAGGGGAATAACAAAGCCATGGAGAATATCGATATTTGAAGCCAATAATCGGGAACTCCCGCTGTGTATGCTTCACCTCGACCCCGCAAGGTACAAGAGGAACACGGTGCTTTTTTTTTTGTTAGGTCATTTTGAACACAAACGTAGTCCATACATGTGCTACCATTTCTAGAGCACCGGACTGATGTTTGCATGTGGATTAGCTTTCCTTATTACCAGTGTCCCTCGCCATCAGGCGAACCCACTCCGACTTCAGAGGTATTTGTACTTGACGTCCCCAAGTCAAGGACAAGAAGTCAACATTTTAATCTGACTAGTGTAGGGGTTTGACCCACTATCTCAGCATAAACACACCGGAAGTTTGAGAACAAGTACTCTTACCATTCGGCCATACTGACCCCCATAAATGTACTCGTATTTTGTGGCTTAAATTCATCTGTTTCTTTGTGTTTCAGAAATGGGTTTAAAGGTCTGGCATCTTTGACCCAACTGGTCATTAGAGACGCCATCATCTCGGACCTGGACCCCGGGCTTCTGACCTACTTACCTCAGCTGGACACCCTGGAGATATGCAACAGCTTACTGACCCACTTATTCCCCGTCTGTACTGCTAGCCAACTCAGGGTATTAAACATGTCAGGAAACCACTTCCAGTCACTAGACAATGCTGGACTCAACTGCCCAGATGGGTCAGCTTCCTTGGAAACATTGGATATGAACTACAACTTACTGACCGAGATACCAGATTGGCTGGACGAGAGTTTGCCAAACCTTCACCATTTAGGCTTTGCTGATAACTTCATTTCCAGGACTGGAGAATCTCCTTTTCAAAATCTCCAGAAGCTGACATTCTTGGATATTAGTAACAACTCCTTCACCAGCATCAGGTCAAAGTTCTTCCAGGGTTGCTCAAATCTGCTCATCCTAGGGATGTCCGGGAATCGCATTTCAACTGTGCCCCGGAGTCTGCTGGCAAATCTTTCTCTTCTACAGCAGTTTGAAATTGGTGATATGAACCTGGACGATTACGTGTGGATGGAACTTGCTGAACTTCGGCAGTTAGCTCATCTGAACATGTCCAACAATGCATTGACCTCAATTAATGCAGATGTCATGAGCCAGTTCTTAAGGCTGCAATACTGCTACCTTGACCACAACAAGATTTCTGTATTTCCAAAAGCAGCCTTTGAATACCAGCTGAAACTGAATACTTTGGATTTGTCGTTCAATGAAATCCCTGAGATTCCATCTGGTGCCTTTAAGAACCAGCATGTCATGAAGAACCTCTTTGTTCATCATAATAAAATCACTGCCATAGGCTATGAAGCTTTTTATCACCTGAAGGATTTAGTCACCTTTGATTTCAGCTACAACTCGCTCATATCTTTACCACCAGACGTGTTTTATGAACTGTCAAGTGTGATCTATATTGACCTCAGCAGCAACAATCTAAGTCAAATTGATCATGATTTGTTTTCAAGGACACTACAGATAACCCATCTGAACCTGTCCTACAATTCCTTGACTGAAATGGCGTCAGTAAACCAGCTGACGCATCTGAACACTCTTGATATTAGTCAAAATAGAATCTCTGTTTTAAACGCATCATTTCTGCTAGATCTTCATCGCCTGGCCACATTTAACATCAGCCACAATGAGTTAAAATCACTGCCAGTTAAGCTGTTTAAAGGCTGTGATAACTTGAAAGTAATTGATTTGTCATACAATTCTATACAAACCCTCGATGAAGCAACATTTTACACTGCAGTCCGTGTTAAAACCCTCGTCTTGTCAAACAATGAAATTACCGATATCGGTACGGTGTTCAGTGGACTCAAAGAGCTGGACACACTCGACTTATCTTTCAACAGCATCACCAAGATCCTCCGAGGACAGTTTCCCCACGTGATCAAAGATATCAATCTTTCAAACAATAAGATCACATTTATTTCTGCCCATACGTTTAAATCTTTGAACAGATTGCGTACCGTGGACTCTCGGTGACAATAAACTGACTTCCCTTAACCGAATGGATGTAGAAATCGCGTTTAATATGGGATACACCCCAATGTTCAAAATTAAGTACAATCCGTTTGTGTGTGATTGTAAGCTTGGGTGGTTAAAGGATTGGTCATCTGGCAAGCTTAAGGACATGTTGACGCTACCAAATTTTGTTCTGAATTATGGGCTTAGCTGCAAGAGTCCATTCTACGACAGTGGACAGAACTTGCAGGCATTGCCACGCTCGGAGTTCCTGTGCCCATACAAAAGCCACTGCGAGGAGTCTTGCATGTGTTGCGATTATGCCTGCTACTGTAAATATGTCTGCCCGGCGTCGTGCCATTGCTACATTGGAGATGATTTCTGGCACGTACACCATGTACTATGTAACTCTGCCAATTTGACAACAGTCCCTTCTGGACTTCCTGAAGGTGCCACAGATTTGCGGCTGGATGGCAACAACATCCCTGTTCTCCCAAAGCATGCTTTCCTAGCTCTGAAACTTGTGGAGAATCTCTACCTCAACCAGAGCCAAATCCATGCTATAGAGAACAACACGTTCAGGGGTCTGAAATCGGTGAAGAGATTGTTTCTCAACGACAATCATTTAACCATAATATATTCTGTCACTTTCCAAGGGCTGGACAATCTTGAGGAGCTCTATCTCAACAATAACGACATCAACACGTTTGATGTTCAGGCTTTGTTTGCTCCTGCAGCCCTCAACCTCGTCAACATTCAGAACAATGCTCTACTCACCATTTCTCTGACTGACTTGTTTAATTTCACAAATCGATCCTCAGACAACAGTGCCAAGGTAAAGCTCTACCTGAGCGGAAACCACTGGAGCTGTGACCTTAACTTTGCTTGCAGATTTCTGTCTTTTGTGCAGAAGAACTCCGAATTTATTGGGGATGTTTCTTTCATTGAATGTATTCCCCCAATGGATAATGAGAAGTCATTTTATACTCACCAAGGAAGTCTGATGTTAATTGATCTACAGCCAGAGCTGTGTGTTAACAACCAAACTGCTTACGATAATATGACCAGACAGAGCATGGAAGCGTCAACTGCAGCTTCAGAAATTTATGCCCTAATTGCCGCTTGCATCATCATAGTGTTCGCAATTGTTCTTCTCATTGTAGCCTACACCAACAGACACTTCCTTCAAGTTGTATGCTTCACCCGATTTGGATTCAGGGTATTCAAGATGGCAAAACCATCCGATGATAACGAAAGACCCTATGATGCTTTTATCTCTTACAGTAATAAAGATGAAGACTTCGTTATTCGGCAACTGGCCCCTCGGCTAGAAAATGGTGATAAGAAATTCAAATTGTGCGTTCACTATCGGGATTTTCCGGTTGGGGCGTGTATTGCGGAGACAATTCGTTAGAAGTGTTGAGGCCAGCAAGAGGACCATCTTGGTTGTTTCCGATAACTTCTTGGATTCAGAATGGTGTAGGTTTGAGTTTCAGACAGCTCATCAGCAGGTGCTGAACGAGCGCCGAAACCGAGTTGTCCTCATTCTTCTCCATGACCTAGATTCAGACAAACTAGGACAGTACTTTGAAAGTGTACATGAGAACTAGGACATACTTAAAATACGACGATCCCTGGTTTTGGGAGAAGTTGATGTTCGCGATGCCTGACATTCGGCAAAAGAAGCCCATCGTGCAAGCTGGGCCTACAGGTCATAGACGTGGTGATAAACTAACAATAGACAGTCGTTTTTCGGGGAATCCCGAGTACCAATCCACACGCAATTTGAGCTGTGGCGAGACAATTCACAATGATTTGTATGAAATCCCAGTTCTGGAAACCGCCAATGGTCACTACCAGCTGGCCAACAGCATTTCCTGTAGCACTCACACAAATTCTGCATACCACAACTCGGACATCAGCGACGGGACAACCAGCTACCGCAACGGATCGGTCAATGGAAGCTGCTGCTACTATGAAGAGGTGGGTCCAGGCACCAGCTCATCACAATCCACACCCCATAAGCAGATAGGGACTCCGCCCCCTGTCCCATCGATTCCCAAAGAAGGATTTGTTCCCAGGCAAAAACTGATGACAATGAAAGTATAAGTCGGGACAATGAAAGATTAAGTCGGGACATTGAAAGTATAAGTCGGGACACTGAAAGTATAAGTCGGGACACTGAAAGTGGACTTTTCAAAATCCAACCAGAGATTAGTTTAGAGATGTACAAGGTGTTCTCAACACTTGTTTATGTGTTCTGGATGCATATAACTTTGCTTATTGAACATTTTACAATGTGTACCATTTGCGCCCGTGTCTTCATCGGTGATCAATTCTTGCTTGTGCTTTCATTCTGGTTTGAGTGATGATCAGGACATGAGGTCTTCGTGTGTTACTTGTCCTGTAGGAGTGCTAATAGCGGCAAAATCCCCATTCTCTGTTCAGTTCTGGGCAGTGTTTAAGACTGTTCTTGTGGTTCAAATGTTCATTTGATGAGCGATTCTAGGAAATGTTTATGATGTGCTCTGAAGTTTGTTTTGGTGATCCGCAACTATCCCTGCCATCTACTGCCAATAGTACATTGCAGTGTAGGACAGGGAGGGGGGATCTTGAGCCTGGGGCAATTAAGACGGCCTGGCTAATCCAGTCGCCACGAACTGTGCAGACAAAAATACACACGTTACTGAGGATTTCGAACCTGGGTTTCCAAAGGCAAACTCGGCATTGTAGCCACTCGGCCAGCAGCTCCTCATGTAGAACTACTACAATTGGCGAAGTCTCGAGATGCATCCAGTGAAGATGTGCTCTGGAACGAAGGAGTTTAGTTCTGAGTCTAAAGATCAGGTCCGCTGGTTTGTGACTAGCTTATTGATGCTATCATTCTTTGTTAGCTTATTGGTGTTATAATTCTCTGTTAGCTTATTGATGCTATAATTCTCTGTTAGCGTATTGATGCTATAATTCTTTGTTAGCTTATTGATGCTATCATTCTCTGTTAGCTTATTGATGCTATCATTCTTTGTTAGCTTATTGGTGTTATAATTCTCTGTTAGCTTATTGATGCTATAATTCTCTGTTAGCGTATTGATGCTATAATTCTTTGTTAGCTTATTGATGCTATCATTCTCTGTTAGCTTATTGATGCTATCATTCTTTGTTAGCTTATTGGTGCTATAATTCTCTGTTAGCTTATTGATGCTATAATTCTCTGTTAGCTTATTGATGCTATCATTCTTTGTTAGCTTATTGATGCTATAATTCTCTGTTAACTTGTTATTGCTATCATTCTTTATTAGCTTATTGATGCTATCATTCTTTGTTAGCTTATTGATGCTATCATTCTTTGTTAGCTTATTGATGCTATCATTGTTTGTTAGCTTATTGATGCTATAATTGTATGTTAACTTTGTTAGCTTATTGATGCTATCATTCTATGTTAGCTTTTTGATGCTATCATTCTACGCTATCAGATCATGCTATCTGATGCTATGATTCTCTGCTGGCGTGGTGATGCTATAATTCTCTGTTAGCGTATTGATGCTATAATTCTCTGTTAGCGTATTGGTGCTATAATTCTCTGTTAGCGTATTGATGCTATAATTCTCTGTTAGCGTATTGATGCTATAATTCTCTATTAGCGTATTGGTGCTATAATTCTCTGTTAGCGTATTGATGCTATAATTCTCTGTTAGCGTATTGATGCTATAATTCTCTCTTAGCGTATTGATGTTATAATTCTCTGTTAGCGTATTGAAGCTATAATTCTCTGTTAGCGTATTGATGCTATAAGTCTCTGTTAGCGTATTGATGCTATAATTCTCTGTCTAGAGTATTGATTCTGCCATTCTCTGCCTAACATGTAAGCTGTCACTCTCTGTCTAATGTATTGATACTATCATTCTCCAGTCTATAATCTTCACTTCATTCTCTCCAACTACAGCTTCCATTTTTTTAAATGTGTTAACTGTGCATAAAGCTGATTCGCAAGGAAGATCATTTGTAAAACAAAGCTGACGTTTCACACAAAGCAGTTTGTTTATCCACCATTTAGACAGAGCATATCGTGGATTTTTCTGCCCAGGACATGCGGGTGTGCAGGGCACAGAACAGGCTGATAGACTGACTGCTGCTGCTCTGAGTGGAGAGCTACTTTATGATAAAGATGGTCTTGTGAGGACTCTCTTGGATTGCATGTAGACCGCAGCTCAACAGCGGAGTAGCCATATCTGAAAAGACTGGCTCAGAAGGGAGTGAGTAGAGTATCTGGACGATACTCAAAGTGTAGCGGAAGCCATGTGGACTTTTAATCAAACAGCCATTGGAATTATCAGCATGGGAACTCTTTGGTGGCTTTTAAAAAAGGCTGTGGAGTTGTGTGTAGAAATGTCCAGAGTACAGTAATGTGAATTCTTAAATTCAATATTATGCTGTGTTTATCGATTATAATTATTAGAAACATAAGCATGCAGACGGCACAGTTTTGGCGGCGGATAATTCAACAGATCCTACAACAGTTGTTTGACATTGTATTATAACAGAGAGTGCAAAGAAAGGAACTCTTCTTGAATATCAAGAAAACAGTAAGAATTGTGATATCAAAGAAAATAGAGATACCAAAATGTGATATAGAAATAGAAGGGGAAATTCTTTTCCAAGTGGATAATTTTAAATACTTAGGGGCATTTATAGCATCAGATGGAAGATGTACAACGGAGATTAAGAGCAGAATAGGGCAGGCAAAAATCCGCATTTCAGTAAATGAAGAGATATCATATGCAATAAGTCACTATCACTGAATGTAAGAAAGAGTGCTGAAATGCTATATAGAACCAGTTTTGCTGTGTGGCAGTGAATCTTGGAATGTAAATGAACAAAGTTAAGAAGAAATTAGAAGCAACAGAGATTTGGTTCCTGAGACGAATGTT
The DNA here is from genome assembly GCA_014155875.1 of Cepaea nemoralis. NCBI lineage: Eukaryota > Metazoa > Mollusca > Gastropoda > Stylommatophora > Helicidae > Cepaea > Cepaea nemoralis. The sequence goes on along the minus strand of JACEFZ010010523.1, from coordinate 15,011 downwards.
GCGAATTCCTTGGACTGCCAGAGTAACTAACAACGATTGCCTGAAAGATAATAATGAAACTAGAACATTATATACAATAATAAGAAAGAGACAAACAGCTTTCTTCGGTCATGTGATAAGAAGAGAGGCATTGGTGAACATCGTGACAACTGGAAAGATCGAGAGGAAGAGAGGCAGGGGCAGACCAAGATAAATGATGCTGGATGGATTGAGACGGTGGCATGGAGGAATATCATCAGCAGAGTTGATCCAGAACATCAAAGACCGAGATCTATGGAGAGCTATAAGCGCCAACGCCAGCTGGCAGGGCACTTGATGATGATGATGATGATGATGATGATGATGATGATGATGAACATTGATTTTTCCAAAATGGCTGTCACAATATCGAACTGTCTATACTGTGTACATACCAACAAAATAACAATTAAATAACGTTGTGCTCAGCTGTACATACCAAATAGAATACCATTTGACAACTCAGTAATTACTTTATGTTATACAGGGTGTATTTTTAATGACTGTGCAGTGTTTGAAAATATTGCCGGTCCAAGTTTTGTATTTACCTATTATATTGCATTGAACTCTACAGAGAGTGAATACAAAATCTTGGACCGGCAATATTTCAAACACTGCACAGTCATTAAAAATACACACTATTCTTTATTTCCAATGACATCGTCAATGTTTTCAAACTGCCATCTAGACAGCTACAACTGTGTGAACGTTTGAGATTGTAATGTTGTCATTTGTTTAAGTTGTTCTTAGTGCAATCTGTGTGATGTTTGTCTTCATTCCCTCCCAGTTGTTATGTATTAGTACTTGCGGCCCAATATGGCAGATAGGTTATTGAACTGTTAAGGCCCCTGGAGTGCTTTTGCTTCTAGCTCCGGTTTGCTTGAGCATTTTCCTCATGTTGGACTGGTAGTATATTGTTTCATCACCCAGCTACTGGGTTACGTACCTGGAGCGACACTGTGAGCTTTAGATTTCACGTGGAGTTCTTTTACATCTGTCCGCGGTTGTTTGTATTGTGAACTGCATGTTCAGAAAAATGACGGACAGCCAGTTGCTGAACTAGCTGATTTTGCCTTATGTGGTATGTGTGTATAACTTCTGGTTTTCTAGGCATGTATGCCTGTGCGTGCTGATGGTTTGTTCGAGATAGCTGGGACAGTGATGAGTATTTTGTGTAATATTAACTGGCACAGGAGCGGAGCATTATGGGGTGACCCTTTTGTAGTGAAGTTGGAGCCCGACATTTGACTAACAAATGTTAAATTTTGTGCATAATTATGTCTACTAATAAGTCCTTGAGGAGTAGGATGTGAGATATATAAATTAGCCAAGATGAACACATTAAGCCAATTGCTTTGTAACTGATAATCCTTTAAATCGTTAAGTAACAAAAATGTTAAAACTACAATTACAATTCTTTTGTTAAATCATGTCACACGTGTTCTACGAAGACGAGAATGGAAGTTGCTAGATTTCTTTAGTAATGTCTGAAAGCTCAAAAGATATGCGATAACTATTATCTTTACGTCTAGTTTAGTCGTCCCTTGTGTCTCCTGCTGTACCAGTCTCATCTCATCCAATTTCAGCTCAACTCATCATATCTCATCTCATCACATCTTGTTCCTCTTGCACCTTGCGGTGTAGATGTGAAGCATAAACAGCGAGAGAGTGCCCGTTTATGATAGACTTATAGGGCATTTTTAGTCGCTTAGATCTAATACTATACATTTACTGTAGACGCACTTTTCATTAACTTTATCCATTTCTCGTGCACCATAGGATATAGAGGTACATTATAGTTGTACTCAGGCTTTCTTCATCTACACTGAAATGCAGGGGTATGTTAGAATCTTTCTTATGAAGACATTTCCTCGGTGTAGTTGGAGTGCCGAAAGAATCTCAAAAATATGTACCAACAATGGTCGCTCGTTAGTTGGATATCCTTTACAGGACATGTCAACCCCGGCATTTTCTGACTGTTTGTGATTCCTGGGCAAGTTTACGCTTAGTAGTTTGCCATTGCTTTCTGAACGACCGGCACTCATGTCATTTTATTTTTTTTAAAACAACGCAATGCTTTCTGCTGCCTAATCGCTTCAGCTGCGTTTCGAACGCGGTATGCGGGATTATGAACTGCGTCCGTAACCCTTGATCTAAAAATACTGGTTGACACGACTATAGGGTTTTCAGCTGATTAATCGTTTTAAGCGACTTCCCCTATCTGTCATGGGCTGATATGGGTTAATATCTCCGAAATCTTGTAATTGCGTTATAATATGACATGTATGTTACCATATTAACATCTGTGCTACCATATTAGCATAATTGTGACACACCACTACTTTCCATTTTCCAACATCAAGGTTTTGTTTGGTCCAAGCATAATTTTTGTTTGAGACTGAATCTTTGAACATATTGACTAATGTTTAAAGGGGCCCACTGCATTAGGAGCCCATAGTGTCAACTTGCCACCTGGAAAATCGATACCCTGGCTAATCCGCCATTGGGAAACAGGGATTTATCTGAGAAAGGAAGATAGATCTATTGATTGCAATAAAATAATACGAATATCTATTGAGCCATGTTGTCACTGACAATATGGGCCCAACACTATGTCTTTAATATGTCATTGTGGCATGTAATTATGACTGCTTTTACATTTTGTGCCAAATGTTAACAACATATTGCCAGATAAAAGTACTTGCCAGCTAAGTGTAGAAAGCTATGCCAAACTGTATATTATTTGGTTGAAATGTACCTCATTTCGAAGTTAGAAAACTATTCTAAACATTATAATGTATACTTGCTTCCATCTGATTACCTATATTTACGGTGAAACACCATGAGTTAAGTTGATTATATTTGTTATACTCACATGTTGCAGTGTTATATTGTAAGAAATACGAGGAGGTTTTAAATGAAAACCTTAAATATGTTTTTGTTTGTTTTTGTTTGGTGAATATAATCTGAAAAAGTAAAGACCAAATGTATCATTTTTTCATGTAGTCACCACTGCGTTCAATGCAAATCCTCCAGAGCCGATAAAGTGCTTGGATTCTTGTAGAAAGATCGACTCTTAGGTCACTATTCAGTGTGCATGACCCGGTCGTGAACAGTCTGTCACAGAAGTCACGCTGTCTTAAAACTTCCTACTCCACTCATACACTTGCTGGACTGACAGGCATGATTCACCATACTGGACCTTCATTCACCAATGTATGTCTATAGGTTTAACCCCTTCACTGATTAAACAAACAAAATCAAAACAACACATCCATAACAGAACGCTGCTCCTTTTTGCTCATATCAAAATTGGGGCGGTCATCTTTAAATTGTCCTTGTGACATCACCGGATTCATCTGTATCGTGATATCACGCGCTTAACACTCTTGACATCCACAAAAACAATATTGACAGGTAACAAGAAAATGGAATGGTTATTGTAATATCTATCACAGTTTTAAGGTTTTTATTTGAAGCCCACTCGTATTTGGAAATGATTGATCATTAAAAATCCTCAAACAAATGAGATGCGTATGTAAAATCTTAGACCAAATTTAGGAATACTTGTGTCGACAGTTTTTAGCCTTTCTTTTGTTCAATAGTCCCCCTATCAACAGCGTTCATTATGTGACTCCCTCAAACTTCAGCAATATTTCCACATTTAACCTAACTTTGTTCAGCAGAACAGCTTTGGACAGGCTTTATAACTGCCCAATGTTTTAATGCATGAAAAAAAAAAGTTAATTGGAGATCCTTTACAGGATGTCGCAGTCAACCCCAGCGTTGTTTTGCTGTTTGTGATTTCTCGGCAAGTTTATGTACAGTAGTTTGCCATTGCTTTCTGAATGACCGGCACCCATGCCATTTTATTAAACAAAAAACACGCGAGGCGGTCTGCTGCCAAATCGCCGGCAGCTGTGTTTCGAACGCGGTATGCGGGATTACGAACTGCGTCTGCAACTGCATCGCCACGGAACAGGCATGAAAACAGAATAAATACATATCTGCAGTAGACAGTTTTAAATTTAGTTGCATGTCTCACAATGTTTCTGAGATATCCATAATTTTTCTGAAATATTCACAATGTGTCTAAGATATCCATAATTTTTTCTGAAATATTCACAATGTGTCTAAGATATCCATAATTTTTCTGAAATATTCACAATGAGTCTAAGATATCCATAATTTTTTCTGAAATATCCAGAATGTTTCTGATATATCGACATTTTTTCTGAATTATCCACAATATTTCTGAGATATCCACAGTATCTCTGAAATATCGAGAATATATATTAAATATATAACATGTCTTTGAGGTATTCGCAATATTTCTAAACTATCCACATCATTCCTAAGATATCCACAATATGTCTAAAATATCCACAATATTTCTAAAATATCCACAATATTTGTAAATTATCCACAATATTTTAAAAAAATCCACAATATTTCATAATGAACGGACCAAAATATGAACAACCAGATCTCCAGAAGAAACATACAGAGAAATTTTTTTTTTTTAAAATTGTCCCTAAGCAGTTTTCTGCTATGGGTCCCTATGTGATTGGACCATCAGTTTTGGAGGCCGGAGTGCATGCAGGAATCGGTGATCAGTCTCTGCCTCAGTTAGCAAGCAAAATGTGTTGAACTCTCGTCGTGACATTATCATGGGATGAATCACCAGAACATGAGAAATAGATTGTGAGATTTACAAGAACACGATTAGAAGTATTGATTGATTGATTTAGGAACCGACATCACAGCATTCGGGACATTCCCATAAGCGCTCCGTCCCCCATCCTCAGCAGCCAGCGAAGAGTTCCAACACTAATAGTTCCAGTAGCAATCTGATTATATGTGCGTCTCGCCTTCCCTCTGAGCGTCGAGCGTCGGCCAGATCCCTCGTAACACCTCGCTGCCTCAATCTTACCAGACTATGGTGATCCATTTGCTCCTCCGAGGTGTACATGTGCTCTCACAGGAAATAACAAAATGGACGTTGCGGCTAAAGCCTTCGTCTGCACAGAATAAACAAACAAAAACCTACACAAGTACATGAAAAACACTGCATGAAAATATAAATATAAAAGTTATTGATCTGTATCCTTGTTGTGACTTGATACGTATTTAGATTGATCAGCGCGTATAACGACTTACAATGGAGTGAATGAAACTGGATGTGTGGTTAAGGCGAGTCAAGTGGACTAAAGATTAAAAACGTCTCAAGCTCAGGGATTGGCTTAGCCACCGAAGGGAGAACACCCGCTAGGGAGAAGGGGGAGGCGCCCTATTTGAGCGAACTGTAAAATAGGGATTAGTAGTGGACTATACTACTGCGGGAACTGCGGAAGAGAAGGATGAAAGTTAAATGAATCTGTGTTGGACATTGAGGTCCTGAAGGGAGAGTGAACCCGAAAGGAAAATGATACTGTTTTCCTATCAATTTTGCAAACCAGCCAGCATCACAGAGACAACCTGTTGAGTTTCTTAAACTGTACTTGTTAAATGTTACCGTATGTATGGATATATCATATATGCAGCCATGGTTGCCCAATGGTCGGCAAGATCGCCCACCATCCTGGTGATATTGGGTTCAAATAGCCTTAAATGTGGATACAACTCATGTCATTAATCACCATCAAGTGCCCTGCCAGCTGGCGTAGGCGTTCATGGCTCTCCGCAGATCTCGGTCTTTGGTTTTCTGGATCAACTCTGCTGCTGATATTCCCCCATGCCACCGTTTCAATCCATCCAGCATCATTTCTCTTCGTCTGCCTCTGCCTCTCTTCCCCTCGATCTTTCCAGTTGTCACGATGTTCTCCAATGCCTCTCTTCTCATCACATGACCGAAGAAAGATGTTTGTCTCTTTCTTATTGTTGTATATAATGTTCTAGTTTCATTAGCCTGTCTTCAGGCAGTCGTCGTTAGTTACTCTGGCAGTCCAAGGAATTCACAACATTCGTCTCAGGAACCACATCTCTGTTGCTTCTAATTTCTTCCTAATTTGTTCATTTACATTCCAAGATTCACTGCCATACAGCAAAACTGTTTCTACATAGCATTTCAACACTCTCTTTCTTACATTCAGTGATAGTGACTTATTGCATAAGATACTCTTCATTTTCTGAAATGCGACCTTTGCTTGCCCTATTCTGCTCTTAAAATCTGTTGTACATCTTCCATCTGATGTTATAAATGCCCCTAGGTATCTATAAACTATCTACAACTCATGTACTTACCTTAAATTTCTCATATCAATCCAGCTTTATGCAACAGGTACCAGACATGTTTTAGGAAGATAAAGGTTACCGGCTCGATACTGACCGCCTCACTCACTGAGTGCCCATAACAATATAAGCCAGGCACCATATTCCCAGAATGCACATGGCATGGAAATGGCATCATTAACTTGAAGTGTATGGAAATCCTGTTATGGCATTTATTATTCTGTTATTATTATTATTATTATCATCATCATCAGCCGGCTCCATGGCCGAGGGGTTAGCAGCTTTCTCCGCTAACCCCGAATACTCTCGTCACGTGACGCGACGAGAATTAGCAGTGGTTCGAATTGCAAAAGTGACTTATGAGAGTATGGAGCCGGTCGCTCAGAAAGTCGTGGCGTGCTGATGAGCGTAATCTAGCCTAGGAATCAACATACAGCTGAAAGATGCTGGTGTTGACCGCAATATCCTGAAACAGGATGGAAACGCGGGAAAAAAAAAAAAAAAAAAAAAAAATCATCATCATCATCATCATCATCATCATCACAATCATTATTGGTTATTACAATCTCATAAACAATTATTCTTTACTGTTTATGTGCAACGTGCAATTGTATTATAAATATATTTCTTTCTATATGGTAGTACAATATATTGGAATTGTAATATGAAAGACACATGCAAGTAAAGTTTTATTTAACGGTGACACGCACGATTTTGTTCTTTTTTAAAATGTTTCGGAAGCATCTGTTTGTTGGACAGTTTGTGTATGTGAATGTGCGTTGTTCAATCAGTCTTGGTGTATGTGAATATGTGTTGGTCAGTCAGTGTATGTGAATATGTGTTGGTCAGTCTTGATATTTGTGAGTATATATATATTGGTAAGTTGTGTTAGTATGTGAATATCTGTTGGTCAGTCTTGCTTGTATGTGAATATTTGTTGGTCAGTCAGTGTATGTGAATATCTACTGGTCAGTCAGTGTATGTGAATATCTATTGGTCAGTCAGTGTATGTGAATATCTGTTGGTCAGCCAGTGTATGTGAATATCTATTGGTCAGTCAGTGTATGTGAATATCTGTTGGTCAGCCAGTGTATGTGAATATCTATTGGCCAGCCAGTGTATGTGAATATCTATTGGTCAGTCAGTGTATGTAGATATGTGTTGGGGTTGTCGTGGCTGAGAGGTTACGGATGCCCGCCTCAAGCTCAGAAGGTACCAGACTGATCCCAGTATAGGGAGTTTTTCCAAGATCTATTAGTATCTAATTATATCACACGCCCCCTCGATCCATTGGGTAGTGAGATCAGACACCTAGCCTTTTTAGATAAGGGCGAAAAACTGGAGGTATTGTGTGCTAATTGTGCATTTTAAAAATCCCACGGCTGTTGGAAATAGTAAAGTGTGGACTTTAAATTCATTGCTCTGGCACACAATTATTAGGAGGAAAAAAAACTGTCTATGGATAAATAAAGACCGTTATGGGTAAAATATATCTAGAGGAAGTAAATCTTACACAAATACATGTCGAAGTGGACCAAACTTAACTTTGGCGTAAATAATTAGGTGGGAGTTATGTTTATCAAAGGAAACCTTCACTGGACCTGGAGTGGCACATCACACGAGTTTAGGAACAACTCGGGGGTATTGACCACAGGCGCCATTCTGCCTGTAGAAAATGTGCTCTTTGGTTATAAATCTGACCATAGATATATTAGATCACTTATCACTGATCACAGATACGGTAAGAACCTGACCATACATATGTTAGAAATTTGACTATAGATATGTTAGAAATCTGACCATGGGTTTGTTAGAAATATGACCATAGATATGTTAGAAATTTGACCATAGGTATGTTAGAAATATGACCATAGATATGTTAGAAATCTGGTCATAGATATGTTAAAAATCTGACCATAGATATAAATGAAGTAGTTGAAGAGTTCGGAAAATGTATATTACAGACAGCATTGGAATCAACCCCAGAGATGCTCATAAACAAAGTAAACCCTACTAGAGCAGTGAATTAGGACAACTCTATGATGACGTGGAATCGTGTAGAAAGAAACAAGCAAGTTAGTTGCATATCCTTTACAGGACGTCGCAGTCAACCCCGGCATTTTCTGGCTGTTGTTGATTTCTTGGCAAGTTCAGTAGTTTGCCATTGTTTTCTGAACGACCGGCACTCATACCTTTGTTTGGAAACTAACGCAAGGCTGTTTGCTTCTAAATCGCACGCAGCTGTGTTTCGAACGACACAACAAATATCAGCATACAAACAAAGGCTGAATTTCAAAGAGCCAGTGTGAAGAAGTCTCGGCGGAAAAGTTGGCAGGAGAAAATAGTCCCTGGACTCTGAAAGAAACACATGGAGATTAAGGACAATGGTAAAACACGTGTGTGTTCAATAAAGGATATAGAACGTGAGCAAGAATAGCTGCCAATGTCAGATGGGTGAGGGACGTCTGTTGTTAGTCTGCATTAACTTGGACTTGAAATACGAACAGTAAAACCCGATGGTCGTTGAGACAGAAATACAGCCACTGATTGTTGACAATTCTTTCAAGAGTTCAGCATTGCCAAATGGATAAGAACCCTCTTAAAATTCCAGTGTGTCGATGCTGAGGTAGCGGGTTCAATCCTTACACTGATTAGCTGCACTTCTCCTCCTTGACTTACGGACGTAAATTGCGAGTACCTTAGAAGTTGAAGTGGATTTACCTGATGGCTAGGGACATTGGTAACAGGGAAAGCTGATCCACACGTACAGATCACTCCAGTGTGGGCTATGCTCGGGTTCAAAGTGAGCGAACGCGAAAATCATCCCAGAGTGATATAATCATCCACACACATTGGTCTGTTGGGCGGCACACGAGGAGCTCATGAACTTTCACTGCCCAGTATGGGGGAGAGAGCTGTCAAGAAAGACAGCGGAGTTGTTGCCGTGACTACGAGAAGTTTAAACCATTGAGGTCACGGCTGTAACAAAGGCATTAACCTAGGTGGAGACACAGGCATTCATCCATGCATGTATTCTCAGCGACTCCGTGAGTATGAGTATGAAGATCGAGATAGACTGGACCAGAGAGTAACTGCTTGAATCTCTGAGGAGGGCACAGCTGACTAACATTGTTTCATATGTGTACTAGGACAAGCGAGTGTAAGAGGAAACGAACCAGCAGATAGGCCTGCGGGCTTGACTGTTGTAGGGAGTGGACGAGCAATGGGCCAGGCTGACTACTCTGATGGTCTCGGTTGAATTGAGGTGAGTTGAGCTAAGAAACCGACATACTGCTCTCAGTACATTCCCACACTCGCGCACGTCCCCTGGCTCAGCAGCCAGCGAAGAGATAGTCAAACTGCTAATAGTTCCAACTGCCATCTGATTGAAAGTTCTCCTGGTTTTCCCTCTCAGTTTTGATATTCGTCCAGATCCACTGGGGGAGGCAGTGCGAGTAAATAAGTCAAGGGCTGTGTGTATTTGCAACTTTGACCAGACTAATGATTGATTGATTGATTGATGGATTGATTTAGGAACCGACATCACAGCATTCGGGGCATTCCCATAAACGCTCCGTCCCCATCCTCAGCAGCCATCGAAGAGTTCCAACACTAATAGTACCAGTAGCAATCTGATTATATGTCAGTCTCGCCTTTCCTCTGAGCGTCGAGCGTCGGGAAGATCTCCTCGTCACACCTCGCTGTCGCATTCTTGCCAGGCCATGGTGATCCATTTGCTCCTCCGAGGTGTACACGTGCTCCCACAAGGCCGCAACCACGTCTGCCTTGTCAGGCATCAATACTTCACCTAGTTCTGCAGAGCCAGCCAATCTGTCCGCCTGTTCATTCCCCAGCACATCGGCATGCCCCGGAGAAAAGATTCAGGCGATGCTTGTCACCCGTGACCTCCGAAGCGAAGCAAGATCAGACTAAGAAAACACCTACCATTCCTACAGACACTACTGTCTTCACCAAGCAAGCAACAAAGGATCACCATACAGTCGATGCCGTCTCACTGTTTAGTACCCGGAAACGAAAGAATTGACCAACTAGCCAAGTCTGGTACAACTGTGCCGGGCGCATGCCACCAAAAGAAAAGAATCACCAAATAAATCAGAAAGCTATCAGCACAAGACGTTTACCAGATTATGGAAAGACCATAACAAATATTATTGTGTGGCTCAGAACAGGATACATCTGGCTCCTCAGCCATGTGTATAAACAATATGCAATTGGCAAAATATGCATGTGGATTGACGCTGGGGACAGCAGATCACATACTCCAAGACTGTCCAGAATACGACACATCTAAGCAAACCTTTCCGACTAGAGAAACACAAGTGAAATATAAAGAGCACTGTAAAAATCCCAAGTTAGTTAAATATCGCAAAGAGTAGACCTTAAGATCGCTGCGCTGACAGAAAATTGTTATGAAAGAAAAGCGACTCACGGGTCGGCTAAATAAAGTCGGGTAATATCTGTCCGCTGGTCTCCCTTTCCTAGGGGTTATCATCATTCTCCGTAATCCCGTATATTCTCGTGAGTAACGTAACCTCCGCAAGAATCAGTAGTGGTTCTCGCCGCGTTGGTAACTTACGGGGTATGTAAGCCGGTCGCTCAGATAGCAATGGCATACTACTGAACGTAATCTTGCCAAGAAATCAACAATCAGCTGAAAGATGCTGATGCTGACAGCGATGTCCTGTAAAGATATGAAAAAAAAATAAATAAACCGGACATAAACCGCACGGGCCACTCAGTGAACTAATAAATCAGAGAATCATTTGTATAAGAGACAACACTGCAGATATAGACAATTTATGTCAAGCAACGGAAAGAAGACGTAGGAAAACATCTATGGTCTTATACGGCACTGGCCCCAACGTGAATGTAATTTATCGCCGATTATTGCCTCTGTACTGGAATGACGAGTTGACAGTCAAACACCTGAAAGAGGTGGAAGGAACATGACCGTTCTAGCCCAGTGTGTGTGATGTGCTTAGGGTTGCCAGATGTTGTCATTGAGAAACCGAGTCGTTTCTCTTAAAGACTAGAAGGATTACACGATCCTAGAATGAACGCTTTCTCTGCCGCATTTTGAAATCCCTCAATGACGTAATTTAAACGTAGCCATTGGTAGACAAATAACACATAAGACACTGTTTCATTTTGCCCGGTATAAAGGCCAAGTGGTTACAATGCTAACTAGTCCTTCACAAATCACAACAGACAAAACTACAACCACTGACACATTGAAAACAAGATTAATGTGTCCGCAATTGAAAATTGAGAAAGAGTTCGACTGAAGTATATATTTCTGTTCATTGTTTTTTTTTTTTTGGGGGGGGGGGGGGGGGGGGGGGGGGGGGGGGGGCTTGCTACCGGGAAAATTGGGCGTCCCGAAAGCATTTTTTCGGGACACTTATTTATTTACTCAAAAACTGGGATTGTCCCGGAAAACCCGGACGTTTTGCAACCCTAGGTGTTCTCTATCGTCATCTGGTTCATCTTAATATGCTTCTTCGAGGATGGGAAGTTTCAGTATCCATCTTGCGTATCCCGCTGGTTTGCGATCTTGGAGATGGGAAGGCAAAGACAGTCCCCGTGTAAATGGCCCTTTCGTACCTGATCTGTGGGGAAAGTCTCAGCACCAGACTCACTCCAGTTGATAAGCTCATCTCAAAACTCAAATAACCCGAACACGTCTTCGGGGTTAAAGGTCAGTCTTCTAGAAAATTCACAACCATCAAACCAACTATTCATCCTGTACTTCCCATTCACTTTCCTTAGTTTACTTTGCCATGGGGTGGTTAATCGTCTCAAGTGACTTCCCGTATCTGCCGTGGGCCATACAGTAGTCTAGTTATGCATCCCCCTTTAATTTAATATGTAATACAAAATGGCTGCTGCCATATTAACAACTTTTAAGCTATAACTGTGACACACCCCTATTTCCCATTTCCGCCATCCATTTTTTGTTTGGTCCAAACCAACTTTTTGTTTGGTACTGAATCTGTTACAGGCGGAACGCTCAAATCCAGGTATGGCCAATGAAGCGTGTCTACTTTTATATTGTGTAGTGTGTCCGCGTGTCTACTTTTTCTTCTACTTCTGTAAGATTCCTCTAAGTCAAACACCCCCCACCCCCACTCCCAATATGTGAGGGCCTGGCCGCTACCCACCTCCTGCTCTTGGAGGTTAGATGCTGAGTCGCCAGCATCTGCAGCCTACCTTGTTCCAGACGTACTGGTTATCCTTTCCCCTGGAGAAAACAAGGCAAGGCTGAGAGAGGGATCATGCTACATGGGCAACACATGTTCTCTGAAACCAAGCCCAGTCATTGTGCGATGGAATTCTAGCTCTAGTTCCAATCCACATACTTTCGTCTATAAAGACGGCAAGGTGTCACTGTAAGAGTCGATCAATACTTCTGCATTTATTTTTCGTGCTATTGCAATCATGTGAAGCCCTCCCCGAGGATAACATTGTTTCCGTAGTGTTGTTCGTGTATTTGTGTTGGTTTGTGTGTGTGTGTTGTTGTTTCTTGTGCTGGCGAAGACTTAAATCACAACTACTGTTATGTTACTTGCGATCGTTTTCTAGTAAAGCTTACCATCTACTTCTCCTGAGTGTGTGCGTATGTCTGTGTGTGTGTGTGTGTGTGTGTGTGTGTGTGTGTGTGTGTGTGTGTGTGTGTGTGTGTGTGAATTTGATTAATTGCATTCCGCAAGGATTTGTATTAGATAACCAAGGGAGACAACCGAAAGAATGTGACTAAAAATAGATCAACCCGCGGCTGTAGTAAGGAACTAATTATAACCCACACCGATTATTCCGACTATTTATATTTTCACATCATGTCTTCAGACTAGGCAGGCGTGGCTGAGGGGATACTTCGTTCCTTTTGGAAAACTAACCTGTCACGTTGGCTTAACCAGGGCATCACCTGGAGCTCTCCTAGCGCTTTCCTGGCCTACTGATTTTTTTTTTTTTTAAAATCAAGTATTTAAATTCGTTCGATGTGACACGAGTATAAATATTGATACTGATCATGTCAATAGCGTGTTGATACCGGTCGACTCAATATCCCCATTACTGCGTTCCAAACACAACTGCGGGCAATTTGGAAGCAGATCGGCTTGCACTGGTTTTAATACAATGGGATGGGTGCGGTTGTTCAGAAAGCAATGGCAAACTACTGAACGTAAACTTGCCAATAAATAAAAACAGCCAAAGCTGGTGTGGTTGACTGCGACAACGTGTAAAGGATACGCAGCTAACTAACTGGAGGAAAGCCTCTACACCAAAAGAAACTCCGATAGATATAGTGAACATGAACTCAAGTGCTTCGGACTTAACAGTTAAAGCTCAGTCTTATAGGAGATTCTAAACCTACAAAAACAAACCAATCAACCATCCGTATTTTTCATTTACTGTGCTTGTTTGGAGATGGCAGGTTCGAGTCCCGGGGTGGCCACTAGCTTTCATTTCTTTTTTAAACATTCTTTTCTGCGTCCTCTAATCTCTACTTTTGTCTTCTAGTTTTATGAGTGCGCATCAATATTTGTCAGTTTGATACTCATGCTATTTCAATAGTTAGTTACATATCCTTTACAGAACGTCGCAGTCAACTCCAGCATGTTTTGGCTGTTTGCGATTCCTAGGCAAGTTTACGTTAAGTAGTTTGCTATTGCTTTCTGCTCAACCGACACTCATACCTTTGTATGGTAAACCAACGTAAGGCGATCTGCTTCTAAATCGCTTTGGAAGTTGTGTTTCGAGAGCAGTATGCGGGATTGTGAAATGCTTTTGTAAATCCTTCGCTACAGCGCGTCAGTGTTTTCCCGGTCAAGGGAGACAACTTAAAGAATGAGTTACTAAAAATAGATCCTTATCGGTTGTCGCCAGGAACTAATTATAAACTGCAATGTATTTTCAAGGTGCCAATGAATTATCAATGTTAGCTCTGCCGATGTTGATATTCATATCGGACCTCAATCTAGGCAGGCGTGACTGAGGGGATACTTCGTTCCTTGTGGAAAACTAACCTGTCACGTTGGGTAAACCAGGGTCTCACCTGGAGGTCTCCTAGTGCTTTACCTGCCTCACATTTTTTTTAAAAATCAAGTATTAAATTTGTTTGTTTGGAAGCGAAATATTAACTTCGATTATTTCTTTTCTAAATGTTGATGATGATCTAACATAAAAAAAACAACTGTTATTTACTGCCTATAGTACCTTGCGGTGTATGGCAGGGGAGTCTTGAGCTTGAGGAATTACACCCGCCTGGTTAGTACAGTCGCCGCGAACTGTGCAGGTTAGGGTTTTCTTGTTTGCTCCCGACAGAAAATAATATATACACCTTACCGAGGATTCAAACCCGGGTCTCCCGAATCAGAATCCGGCATCCTAGCCACTCTGTCAGCCGCTCCTCTGCTGATTATATCAAACATATTGATGTCGATATACCTCTCAGTAAATATTACGTTTGCTTTTCATTAAGTACATCTTTCTTTCTTCTTCTCCTCCTCTTTCCCGCTCCCCCCCCCCCTAAAAAATTCCCCCCCACTCTCCCCCCCCCCGCCCCCCCCCCCCCCCCCTTCTCAATTTTCATAAGTATATCAAAGAAAAATGTGTATATAATTGAAGCATGAAAGAATAACACCGTTGAGTGTAATATAAGAAAAGAATACAGGATCAAAATTAAAAACTGTAACCGAGCGTTCTTATCTGTTTGTCCGCGTCCCCCCTGATCCCTTTTT
>JACEFZ010010522.1:0-39520 GCA_014155875.1 Cepaea nemoralis | reverse complement strand
AAAGCAGGGGGCAACCAGACAGACATGGGAGGCCGAAATCTGGCCAAGGAGGTCACCTCAGACAGATGCAAGGCCCAGAACACTTCGGAGGAAGACACAGTGACAGTGAAAGAAATCAAGGCTGTGCTTCGACGATCAAAAAACAGTGCTCCAGGTCCTGATGGCATAAGATACGACGACATAAATAGGTGTACCGACAATGAGCTAGAGGAAATTAGCAGACATGTACAACAACAGTATAGGGAGTGCTAGCATCAAGGAGGAATGGTTACACAGCTATCTGATTCCCTTGCCGAAGCCTGACAAAGACCACAAAAAAATTCAGGGATATCGAATTATAACCATGCAGAATACAATAGGCAAGCTGCTGGAGAAGGTAATTGCCAGGAAAATATCAAGCCAACTAGAGAGGCAAGGTGTTTTCCCACCTACCCTGGGTGGGTACCGTCCAAAAAGAGAAACCTGGACCAATGCAGCAGTCTTTGCCCAGGATGTCTATGAAGGTTTCCACTCAGGCACTGAAACCGTTGCTGCAGCGATTGATCTTGAGGACGCATACAACAGAGTACCACTGGATTTTTTAATGTTTCAGCTTCTTGAACTAAACGTAAGTCCATTCCTCCTTAGTTGGATCGCTGCAGCCCTCTACCAACGGAAAGTAGTTTTTAGATGTGGCAGTTGGACTTCGGAACCAACAACAATATATCCTGGCCTACCACAGGGATCACCATTATCTCCGGTACTGTTCAACGCCTACACAGTGAGAATCACCAGTGAGCAGATCACTGGACCTGGCAGGACATTGTCGTATGCCGATGATGTTTTAGTGTATCGTCAGGGTAAGGATAGAGAGGAGGTTGCTGTGGAACTACAAACCGAACTCAATCGCATAAGTACTTGGTGTGATGAAGCTGGGGCAATGGTCAACCCAACAAAGGCAACAGTGACTTGGTTCTCGTTGAATAATCATATTGTCAACAATCCAACACCAACTGTAATGCTGTGTTCAGAGACGGTGGAAAGAACGCAGGCAATGAATTACCTGGGGATACGGTTTGATCGAAGCCTTGCTTATAATGTGCACATAGACCAGGTGATAACAAAGGCCAAGCGGGGTTTGGCAGCGATGCGGGTGATGGCGGCAGCAAACTGTGAGCAGCGCCATCTATGTCTTCTGTACGAGGGGCTGGTCATGTCTGTTTTGGAGTATGCAATGGCAATCCTGACTCTCAGCCATAAGCAGATAGAAAGGATGGAAAGGATACAGAATGAAGCTAATGCGCATTATTCTTGGATGTACAAGAGATACAGCATGCAGGGCGATGCGCTACCTTCTTGATTTTCCAACCATTGAAGAGAGAATACAAGTTTGCAGGGCACGCGCCTACCTCAGAATTAACGCAAACACACAACATCCACTGCATAGTGAAATTAGGAAGGTGAAGGGCAGCAGGTTAAAAAGAGGACGGTCGTGGATGGGTCAAGCCGAAGACATTCTTCAACAGGTGTGTTCACTTGAGGACTTAGAACCTGGCGAGGAGTGGGTGCAAGTGCCAACAGACTTCTGCACATCCTTTTCAGTTTGCATCCAACTAGATAGAAAATGCAGACAAGAAAATCCGGCTGCTGTTGAGGCTGAAGTACAAGCGTTGATTTTCGAGAATTCGCTAGACGGTGACGCGGTCATCTACACAGATGGGTCGGTCGTCCGACATGTGAGAAGCTCATGGGCCTTTACAGCTCGGGCCGGAGGGAGAATTGTGAAGGAGGACTCTGGTGCTTTCACTGAAACCACAAGTAGCCTGACCATGGAAGTCATGGCAGTAAGTAAAGCAATAACATGGCTCGAGACACAGACATTCACTAGGGCTTGTTTCCTTAGCGACTCAATGAACATGATCAAGAGGATAGAGGAGGGGTCGATCCGAAGAGAATGGTTGCTGCCTCTGAAGCGGTCTCGGCTGGCAAAGATTAGTTTCATCTTCGTGCCAGGTCATGCGGGAGTACAAGGAAATGAGCGGGCTGACAAGCTCGCAGGTGAGGCTACTGTGGAGGGCGGACGCGCCATGGACCAGGCTGACATTCTGAATGCTCTACGAGAAGTGAGACTTTTGCGAGAACCAAGTGATGACTGTGAATCTACAACAATGGCCAGACTGCGGGAGCAGCAAATTAAAAGAGGGGTGGCCAAACAAGAACACTACGCAGGAAGCCAAAGAAGATTGATAAACCAACACAGAACTGGCGTCGTTAGCCGCTACACGCTGCGGGATTTGCTGAGGAGGGGATCCGAGCACTTATGGACTGAATGGTTCGATGTGCAACGAGGATGATCTGTCGACTAACTAACTAACTAACTAACTAACTATAAGATACTATCCGCAGTATTACTAAATAGACTAAAAACCATATTCAGAAGACATATTAGGTGACTACCAGGCAGGTTTTAGACAAAACAGATCAACAATAGATCAGATATTTATCTTACGACAAATAGCCGAGAAACATTGGGAATATAAAAGAGATCTCCATAACATTTTTGTGGATTTTAAAAAGGCTTATGATAGTGTCCATAGGAATAGTCTATAGTCTATGGAATGCTATGCAGGAATTTGGAATACCAAGGAAGTTAATCAACATGACCAGACTATGCATTGAAGATACTTATAATATAGTAACATATAAAGGCAGGAAATCAGACCCTTTCCAAATAACATCTGGCTTGAAACAGGGTGATGCACTATCGCCGCTACTCTTCAATCTGGCTCTAGAGAAAGTTGTAAGGAAGATAAAGGAGGAATGTGATATTGGAGGAACATCCAAGCTGCTTGGTTATGCAGATGATATAGATATTATAGGGACAAAGTGAACAAAAGTCATTGGAAATATTGACTCACTTAAAGGAAAAAGCCCAACAGATGGGGCTGGTTATCAACCAAGATAAGACAGAATATATGGTAATTTCAAGAGACGGAATGGCTAAAAACTCTGGCCACATACAAATAGATAATATGACCATTAAAAAAACGGAAACATACAAATACCTGGGTACAATCTTCAAGTGCTCCAACATCATAAGGGAAGAAATACAAACTAGAATCAACTCTGGAAATAAGATATACTATGCACTACAACATCTACTAAAATCAAATGCGCTATCTCGTAACACCAAAATCACAATATACAAAACACTGATCAGACCAGTTGTGCTGTATGGCTCTGAAACCTGGAGTACAACGAAAGGAGACGAAGCCTTGTTACAAACCTTTGAGAACAAAATTTTAAGACGCATCTTTGGACCCATTAGGGATACACAAAGTGGAGAGTGGAAAAGAAGAAGTAACAAAGACATTTATGATCTGTTTAAGTCCCGCTAATCACTGGTATCATGAAGGCTAATAGACTACAATGGCTGGGGCATATAGAAAGAATGGAAGATAATAGGGAAACAAAACTCGCTTACACTCAGGGAATAAATGACCGTAGACCCCGAGGTAGACCAAGAAGACGGTGGAGAGATAATACATGTACAGACCTACGGGCACTTGGAATCAACGACTGGCAAGAGAAGGTCCACCAGAGAGACGAATGGAGACGGATTGTATTTGCAGCAAAGAACCTCAATGGCTCGGAAAGCTGAAGAAGAAGAAGTCCTTAAGTTTACTCCATTTATCATTTACTATACAATTTTCTGATGTATCATTGAAAGCGTCTTCAAGTTGCTGTTGAAATTCAAAGCACTTTCCAGGATCGTGAGTGTTAGTAATATTAATCCTGGGGCTAGACTTGTGTTTAGCTGTGTAGATTCTCTTTGGTCTCAGTCTAACCCTTGCAACAACCAAAGAATGATCTGTATCACAGTCAGCACTGTGGTAACTTCGAGTTAATGATGTATGGTTCAGATGTTGTCTCCGTGTGATAATGAAGTCCAGCTGATGCCAATGGCCGGATCTAGGATGTTTCCATGTGACCTTATGCATCTCTTTTGTTTTAGAAAAGGAGTTTGTAATATATAGGTCATTTCTAGTGCAATGCTCCAGCAGCCTTTGTCCATTATCATTCATGCGACCGATGTTGTATTTTCCAAGGCACACTGGTCATGAATTCGAGTCCTTGCCCACACAAGCATTGAAACCACCGAGCATATAAATGTAGTCGGATTTTGGAACTGCCTTGATCGCAGAGTCTAGCTGCTCATAGAACGTATCCTTTACATAATCAGAGGAAGCGAGTGTCGGTGCATATGTAGTGAGAATGGTGGCAAATCCACAAGAGGTTGCCAAGCGCAGTGATAATAATCTTTCATTACCTCCAGCTGGGATATCAATCATTCCCAGTAGCGAATTCTTCACTGCAAAGCCCACACTATGTTGCCTTTTTTCTGCCTGCCCTCTTCCCTTCCAAAAAAGGTGTAATTGTTTTCCCTGAGTGACCCTTCCTCAGCGAGGCGAGTCTCCTGCAGGCCAGCAATATCAATGTTAAGACGCTTGAGTTCAGCATCAATCACAGCCGCTTTTCTCACATCGTCAATATCTGTCAAGTCAGTGAAAAATCCTGGACACGTGGTTCTCACGTTCCATGTTGCAAGCCGTAGCTTGAGGTTTCTATTATTCTTTTTATTAGTACCTGGTGCATTGGTTTTACAGCCTGCGATAAGATTTTGTCCTAGCCCCAAGCACCCATTGAAGCAGGCAGGCTGTAATCATGTTCCGCCTCTGAACAGTAAACAGCAGAGTAGACAATCTTTCACGAAGACTCAAAGCGGGTCTGTCACCCATGTGTACGTGTGAACAAACTACACAGACAGCTGAACAGATCCTTAAAAATGGAAACATTATGACTAAATTGCGGTATCATTTCTGGTCACTCCATACGCACATTAACGCACAGCTATTTGGAGACTTTCACGAACTCAATATAAAAAGCTAACATGAATACTTGTGTACACTTTATTAACCAGCAGCTGAAGAAACAAGAAGGAAATGAAAAATAAGGTAAGAAATATAGTCCTTCTACTTTCCTGTCAATTTACAAATTATTTACCCCATGCCTCTGTAAATTCTCTGTCTTTACTAATATTACACATTGCACCCCTCTCGGGATTCTCCGTGGTGAAGTGGTCAAGCCGTCTGACTCGAGCTCCGTAGGTTGTATGTTCGATTCCGGGCCGCGTCCTTCATTTCACGAGTGCATTTTTTTCGGAGATTCCCGAGGGTCGTCGCTGGAGGTATGGAGTTCGCGCTTTGTGCGACGCTTTCCGCGCTGCGAAAAGAAACGGAGCCATATGAGATAAAAACCTGGTGCAATGCAGCCGACCCTGTCGAATTTTAAGCTACTTCTTTCATTGCACCCACTCCCATACGAATCCGGATACGCCTTTGTGTCATCTGAATTGGCGGGGCTTTCATTACTGTAAACATAAATTTGTTAGCGAGAAATCACTAGTTTTTCAGCAAAACATCAAAGAAATGTCGCCGCTTTCGATGATTTAAGTTGTTTTTGGACCTATAAAAGACATATTCCTTGGGTGTGGGTAAATATGAGACGGCTGGAAAAATTTCATAACGATGCAACAGACAGTTTTCAAAATAATTGATCGTGAATGAAGGCATTCTTTTCGGGACACACTATAGTGTGATAATGTGTTGTAATTTTGTACGTATGCCATAAATGTTTAAAGTAATAATAATTAAATCACTAGTCATTATAATTTAAGTAAAAACAAATAAATGAGATATAATAAGTATATCTATTAACACACAAAGTTGTTATCCATGATGGGTACATTTAGGCGAGCAAGTCTTTAGTAGCAAAAGTTTGTGTGAGAGGATCATCTTGATCCTCGTTCTTATCACTTGTGTCGGTGTCTACAAAGAGAGTGTCTGGTATACTGTATGTATCGTCTTCATCTTGTACTTATGTCTCCTCTTGTTGTTCTTGTTCAGTTTCCTTTGTCTTGCCTATAGTGGCTTTGACTTTTTCTTTCTTTGGCAGTGATACGTCGTCTGTTTCTGTGTCGTCGCTGTGTTTTGACTGCAGTAGTCTAATGTTAGCCCATTTTCTCTTCATTGGTTTGCTGACGATTTGAAAACCGTCAGAGTCTTCATTCCTTGGATTGATTTCTTGTGTGTTATTTTCTTGTGTGTTATTTTCTTGTGTGTTATTTTCTTGTGTGTTGATTTGACTATTGAAAGTTTGTGTCAATTCAATCTCTCCCTGTGGAGGAGTTTCTCTTTCGAGTGGTGGGAAATCTTCTTGGCTTTGTATACTGACTGCTGCTGCAGTTGGTGTCATCGATTGTCGTCGACATGAGCATTTATTTGCCCAGTGGTTGTTTTGGCCACACCCTGGACAATTGGTCTTTCTCCCCGGCATCGTGATCAACACTCTGTGATGATTGTTCGTAATACCAGGAGTGCAGATCAGTATATAATTGGTGACTTCCTTTTTTTTTGGGGGGGGGGGGGGGGGGGTTGCAGAGCGCTCCCCACTTGCCAGCCCCATTTTTTAAAATCCTAAACACCTCAGCCTTTTCAGCTCCTGTGATGCTGTGCACCAGTTTAACTCCTTGGGGAGCAATCGTGACGGGTAGCCAGTGGATGGTCAGCCTGTCTCTTTCTTTCTCTAGGTGCTGTAGAGATATGTCTATCCCTAGACTTGGTAGAGAAAACTTTTTGCCGTGTAATTTTCCATACACGGTTTTCTGAGCCTCTGCTGACAGGTGAAAGTACCACCTAGTGGGAACTTCGAACCTATGCAGGTCCACGACTCCCCCAAAAGGTACACCTCCTGGACCAGTTAGGGCACTCATAATAAGTGCAGGTGTTGCTTTAGCGGCGGCTCCGGGACAGTTATGGAACACACTATCGTTCCGGACTGGTGAAGTAGCTGGACATCGTAGTCATTTTCCGAGACCGCGACTTCGGTGATACTTGAATACATCTTGAAATTTGTTGTTTCAAGTAATAATTCCGGGGAAATATCCAGAATACCAACTCTAACGAATATCACCACAAAATCCGGAAAAATACACAAGTTGTTATCACTTTAAATAGGATTATCTACAGCGGATAATCGCCAGTAGCGTCGAGTGTTAAGAAAAATACACTATAATGACTATGATGACGGGAGTGCGAAAGGCGAAAGATTTATACGTTTTTTTTTTTTGGGGGGGGGGGGGGGGGGGGGTTGGCGGTCATCCCAGACTAGCTGGTTCCCCGCCTCCCCTGTTTTTGGCGTGGACCCTTAGTCCCACTGTGAGCTATTGCCCACAGTGGTCCACCGGGCCCACATTTAAAGGGATG
The DNA here is from genome assembly GCA_014155875.1 of Cepaea nemoralis. NCBI lineage: Eukaryota > Metazoa > Mollusca > Gastropoda > Stylommatophora > Helicidae > Cepaea > Cepaea nemoralis. The sequence continues at coordinate 32,216 of JACEFZ010010522.1, read as the reverse complement.
CTTATGTGAGGTTTTTTTTTTTTTTTTTGATCACCCGACCCCCTACCAGACCAGGCGCACTACTGAGGGGGTCAGCAAATGCGTCTGATCTTAGCCAAGGGACCGAGAATGATCCTCCCGGCCTCCGACCAGCCCAAGCGCACTACTGGATTAGGGCCAGCAAATGCGCTTGACCTTAGCCAAAAGGCCGAGAACATTCTTACAATATGTTCTCTCAATATGTCCGAGTGTTAAGAAAAATACACAATAATGACAATGATGGCGGGAGAGCGAGAGGCGAAAGATTTATACGTTGTGAAGAAAGCGGGTAATGGACACCCGGAAAATGTCGATACGTAACTCAGGTAACTTCAGCTTTAGAAAAAATGTCTGAAGCCAGATTATGGGTAACAATTTTATATATGGATATATTGCCACAATTAATAAACATGTAATAACATATAAATAGTGATTACATCTACAGAATTTAATACTAAATACAAGATGCAATAGTATACATTTAATTAAATTAACATAATCAAGGAAATTTGCAAATTAATGATTAAAATAATAATTTTTTAAATAACCTCAGTTATTCCCCCTTAAATATTTTGGGAATAAATGTGTCCCCTTGATTCCACAATCTCCCCCGATGTGTCTCCACCTTGCCGTGGTGGGGGAGCTTGCGTGTCCCATCGACCCCATGTGCTTGCCGATGGGTGAAAAACTACATATCGGACAGCATATGGGATAGGGACCAGACTAAGAGAGACACAACCTGCTGCTCTGCAGGTGAAACTGAGGATAGCAGTCTAAAATTTAAATCAGGCGCACGAAGGCAGAAGTTCTTGGTCCGGACAAGACACTAAAGGCTCCCTGTCGAGGGCTGTGGCTGAACGCCTCTAAGCCACAAACCCTCGGACCTGAGAGCCGGGCCGATAGCCACCTTTCGAAAAATAAAGGCGTGATACTGAGCAAGCTACATGCTCAGGTCTGATAGAAGTTCGAAGACTCCCAGCTGGGGGATATGAGAGATTCCCGTATTAGAGGGCCAGGCCGTTTCTCGTTCACCGCTGCACGAAGGTAAGGTGCTGAACCGGCAGCACAAGTAGCCTACCTCGTGAGCGAGTACAAAAAGTCAAAAAAGTGCCCCAGTCGAAGAAAATGGCTGCGAAAACTGTATCTAACTCATAGAGTGTAGACAAAAGTGGAAGAACGTCTCAATGACGCAAAATGGAACGCACGGCGAGCGAACCTATTGCGTGGTCCGAAGTCAAAAGCAAAAGCTTACCGAGTGGGTGTCGCTTGAAGTCTGACCGTCCCTGGTGTGTGCTTGAGCGATCAGTGGCAAACGAGTTGCTCAACACATGGAAGTGAGGAACTAAAGCAGCATGAGCAGGACGTGGCAACTCCTCGGGTGAGCCCAGTCACAGAGCAATATGTGCCGGCTCTGCAATTATGGAAGCCTCCTTGGATAGCGAGGGAATGCTCATGGTCTGCCCCTGCCTTCCCTTGAGGGCCGACCACGATGTCGTTCATCGTTCTATCTTGACCAGCTGAGATGTTAGCGACATCCCAACAGTCCAACGTGCCTCGAAACCAGAGGAAGGTTAACCTCATTAAAAAATGCCCGCTGAAGCCGGAAGTGTCGTCCTACGGGTGGCAAACGAAAAATTGACACTACGCAATTACGTCCGAGTGAAATGTCTCGTCCGAATGTCTCTCGTGCTAGGAACAGCTCTGACTACCTAGTTTCCGAATGCCGCTCTTGTTCGGAACAGCTCTGACTGGGTAGTTTTCCGAATGTCTGTTGTGCCTGGAAAAGCTCTGATGGGCGCAACGACAAGCACATGTCCGAAAACTCGCTGAGTGGATGCCGTCTGCAAACCTGTCTGGTTTGTGTGGGAATGACCCGGGGAAACGAAATGACCAATATATTGAAGTGAGGATTTAAAGCAGCCATGAGCAGGACGTGACGATCTCCCTCGGTGAGCCCAGATCCAGGGCGTTATGTGTCGGCCCTGCAACTATGGAAGCAACCTTGGATGGCGGAAAATGCTATGGACTGTCCCTGCCTTCCTTTGAGGGATGACCGTTGTCTTCGACCGTTCAACATTGGCCAGCATGGTTGCAGATGGCACCTGTCATCAAGCGATGCTACAGGCATTCAGGGATAAACTTCTCTCGCACCACACAAAAAGACTTGTCAGTCGTAAGAGAGGAATTGATTACACATTTTATTGCCACTGGCTCTTACAATACATAAATGCACAAAACTGTCTCTAATGAATCGCACATGAATACACAGAACTTCCTATCTCTAGTCGTCCCTAGCCCTACTGCTAAATCTATCTATTCACTTAAAGAAGGACGCATCGACTCTAAGCGATGTGTCCGCTACGAAGTCCGTCCCCTGTCTGACAATCCTCCGTGTCCTGATTACACAGCACGCGGAGGGTCTTCATGCGCACTTCGGCTTTTGCGTGCTACATCATTCCACACGCTTAGAGTAGTAAGCCTCCTCTTGAGTTCTATTTCAAGTTCTTGGTGTCTATCACGTTGAGGTGATTACACCGTGACCAGAGTGCTTACCCTCTGGTTGACACTTACGTGTCTCATGAGAGAACTGTTGATAGTTCTCCTCCTTATCTACTCATTACACCTACCCTGCCCTCTTGTTGGGGCACTGGGTTACCTCTAATCTACTTGAGGTAGACCACTCATTCAGGGTGGTTTTCCCTCCTATGTATTCTAGTCTTTGACACACACCCTCCCCTCCTGTGTTGCCTTACAAACTTTGACTCATGGTTGTGACGCAAGAGGTTTCTAAAAATTAGTGTGTCTAATTTTTGTCAAAGACTACTGATAACTTGGTTCTGGGTAACTCAATAGACCTCTACTGACTATTGTCACAATGTAGTATTACTTTACTTGGCTACTGGTGATCGCCACAAACTTGTCTGGTTGGCGTGAGCCCTCTTCTCCATCGCAATATTATATTTATTAGAGGTTTGTCTGAACCGGACCATTGCCTTATAAGACCTGCCCTCAAATAGCAAATTAACTCACTACCCATACAAAGTTGACTTTCTTAGGATCAACACAAGAATTGCTTCATGTCCCCCATATAATATTAAACAACCCTTGCACAAGCTGTGTGCGACAGGCTTTACCTATCTCGCTTCCGCGTGTAAAGTTATCTTTCACTGTTAAGTTAGTGTTTCGCTGTCTACTGTGTCCCCTTACCCGGAGTTATCTCCCCTTGTTCCCAAAAATGTATGCACTTTACATGTTTGTTTTCCTGGTTGTTTGCGTGTTTAGATGTAACTAGTAACGTAATTAATCTTCTAACATGTGTGTCTGTCTATAATTTGTATGTAAGTCAGTTTTCAAGTGCCATAATCCGGTTAAATGTGGCCACAAATAAGTGTATAACACTAATTCGTGACTACGGTTCCGTCTTATGAGACTTAAAATACTTTCCCTAAGGTCTAATGTAATTATGGCTAACACACAACCCATTCGAGACAGCATATTTCAACACTGAAAGCAAACGCTTGACGCAGACACATAATAAAAGTCGCGTTGAGCGGCAGAAAAAATCCGCTGGTTGTCTTCACTCTCCATTCTATATTTTCCATTCTCTCTCACTTTCACACTTCTGCCACACATCTTTTATTCTCCCAATTATTTAAAAACCTTGAAGTGACACTGTACAAGTTTGGCTCAGTTTGAAAAGAGTTGAGCTTAATGACTGTGCGTAACTTACTGCACGAGTCATGTATTTACAAAATATTTACATGGATGAAATAGGGTTGATAGTTTGTACCCTGATAATACTAAACACTACATTCTACTGAAATACTAATACTAATTCTATAAATATATATATTCTAATTTGTTGCACAAAATTAACCTAATTTAAGGGAAGTAATCTAACTAACTAAAAAAATGAAAATGATGTGAGATGAGTTATGTACCTTTCTGAAATGAGTAATGTGAAATGTAGCAAAATTATAAATAATGGGTTATTTAAAAAGGAGAATGTTTTAATGTCTAAATGAAAAAATATGATTGATAATTTTACTATACATGGTGTAAATGATGTATGTTCAAATGTATAATCCTATAAGGTATAAACTACTTTTAATCCTAAATGATGAGGTTGTTAAAGTGTTCATCAAGATGGAATGAAATAAAGTGAAATGAAATGAACTAACTGGTACTGTTCCTATCTTAACTTTTTATCCTCGTCTTTAATTAGTTATTATTAAATTTAAAGTTACTATCCTAAGTAAGTGGGTAAATTAGTGATTTATCTAAACTACAAAAAAAATCTATCATATTCCCTAATTCTATTCTAAATCTATATTAAAGTAACTAATCTAACTATAATTTATCACTATATTAAAAACATGTTATAATACATATCACAATAGATAAATATATATACATGGAATTTAACTACCTCAGGTTAGTGGTTGCCATAACGTTCAGAAATTGCTTTTGTTGGCACAGTTCATAGTTACACACTTGTCCTGGGTATATTACATAGACTACACAGTCATACTTGTGTCTTATGGATATTCTTCCACTCGTAGAGTCCGTTGGTGTCGTAGACATGTATATTCGTGTCTGTTATTTACGCATTGTTCTGACACTGTTCTCCCATGATTCACACAGGTGATTCACCGGAACACAAATGGAGCATAGTAAGTAACGAGCTGTCTATGTACACACGGTGATTCACTTGTTCTTGGAGCAAAGTTCTTATTCTGCTGTCTACGGACACATGGTGATTCACTGTTATTAGCACACAGTCCTAATCATGATGTCTATGTATTACATAAGATATTTTACACAGGATATTTTAAGTGTACTAAATTACATTATATTAGACTACATTTCATGAGGAGTATCAGGTATTTCTACCTCAGATGGTCGACTAAGGGTATCAGCAAGAATGTTGTCCCTACCCTTAATATGCTCTATACTAAAAGTATAATTTTGTAAGATTAACGACCACCTGTAGATGTGATCATTGCGATGCACCCCACTTTGTATGACCGTGATTGGGGAGTTGTCGGTCTGTACTACGAAGTGATTACCCGCTAGAAATCGATGTAACTTCCTTACTGAATAGATGACACTTAGGGCTTCCCAACTCTGATATGGAATATCTGGACTCAGCAGGTGTGATCTTGCGGCTCACGTAGCAAATTGGATGGAAGATGCCATCGTAAAACTGGCCTAGTACTCCAGCGATGGAGATCGTGCTGGCATCTGTCCTAAGATAATAAACGAGTCTAGGATTAGGCAAACGCAGAATTGGTACATTACTAAATAGGAGTTTCAATTTTGACAATGCAGAAATTAATAATGCATCTTTGACATCTAATTTTACCGATGCTTTCAAAACATTAGAAAATACACTCGTGATTTCGGCTAAATTCGGTATGAACTTACTATAATAATTTACTAAACCCAAAAGGCTCCTGACCTGCTTCTTTGTTGTAGGCATGGCCAGGTTCATAATTTTAGTAACAATTCTATTGTCCGTTTTTAGTTGTCCTTGTGAAATGACATGGCCCAAAAAATCAATTTCTTGTAGGCCCAGTTCAACTTTGCTAGGTTTGACAGTGAGACCGAAGAGTCGCAACCTATCGAAGACCTGTCGGAGTTTCAGTAAGTGTGTTGTCCAGTCATCTGTATGGACACAAATATCATCTATATATGTCACCGTATTCGTCACTCCATGTAGTACATCTCTAGTTAGGCGTACGAAAGTGGCAGGAGCGTTACGAAGTCCGAAAGGAAGAAACCGCCACTCGTAAAGGCCTAAAGGTGTTGAGAATGCAGTAAGATGGATGGATTGAGTCTGCATAGGGACCTGCCAATATCCCTTAGTAAGGTCTAATTTAGAGAAGATTTTGGAGGTGGACATATCAAGAATAAGATCTTCGCAGGAAGGAATTGGTTCTGCGTCGATCTTAGTGACATTGTAGAGTTTTCTATAGTCCACACAGAGACGAATTGTGGAGTCCTTTTTCTTCACAAGACGATTGGAAAAGGAGTACTCAGATGTAGATTTCTGGATGATTCCACTAGCTTCTAAATTAAGAATTTCCTTATTTAGACTTTCTCTGTAGATAAGTGGGATAGAGTACGGCCTGCATTTGATAGGTTTAGAGTCCGAAAGAAGGATGGAGTGCTCGATCCTGTCCGTCCTACCTGGAATGTCGAAAAATCTGTCCTTATACTCCGTCACTAATTCTAATGTCTGTCGTCGTTGCTCTTCTGTTAGTCCCGGTTCTAACCGTATACACTCTAATGTCGCAGTCTTTTCTACAATTGGAACAGGTAGTTCCATCCCGTCGTCGTCTACCTGATTCAGTACGGTGGTGGTGCTAAGTGCGTTTTCTGTATGCTCACTAAGTGTATGCATATCGTCGTCCTTGCCAGTCTCGCTAACTAGTGTAGTTGCGTTATGTATGTCTGTCGTCTCATCAATAGGTGTGGGTGCATTATGTTCGTTTGTCTCCGGTTCTGTCTCTTGTCGTGAAAAGTAGGGTTTCAACATGTTGATATGAAATATCTTTAAGTGTCCGTTTATCGATATTTCATAATCGACATCTGAAATTTTTCGTACCACTTTGAATGGCCCTTGCCATGAGGTCAATAATAAATTACGTTTGTCTGGGAGTAAAAGCATTATGTCTTGATCTAGTCAAGATTAATAGTCCTAGCACCTCTATTTGAGTATTGGCGGTAGATTTGACCCTTACCTCTCCAAAGCTGCCTTGGCTATCATACACGATTTCATATTTTATCGCGTGTTTCTGTTACCAATCTCATAAGGTGTTTTAAGGGGTTGGAATTTCAATCGCATTAGTTTACTAACTGATGGTAAATTGTTAGGGGTCCACGTGGGTTAGCCCCGTATACTAACTCAAAAGGTGAGAAACCCGTGCTTGAATGGGGAATCTCCCGATAGGCGAACAGCACTGTTGGCAACAGTGTATCCCATTCAGATGGGTTTCTGCTGTCACCTTAGCCAGCATATGTTTTAGGTCTCCGTTAATCTTCTCTACGATTCCATTGCTGGCTGGATGATAAGCTGTTGTAAAATGCTGTTTAATTCCTAACATGTTTGTAAGGGCTTGGGTTGCAGCCGATATGAATTGGGTTCCACGGTCGGATAAGATGGTACGTGGAAATCCGAATCGTGAGAACAAATGTAAAAATACATTGGCAATATCTTTGGAGGTGATGTATTTTAAAGCTACCGCCTCAACCCACCTTGAACATAGGTCTACTAGCGTTAAGATGAAGCGATTTCCTTTGCTGGACACCTGGTTCAGGGGTCCAACAATATCCACCGCCACACTCTCGAATGGTCTAGAGGCCAGTGTTGAAGGTTGTACTTCAGCTGTAGGATGTTTACCCTTACGTAATAGTTGTTGACAGACATTACATGACCGACAGAATAATTTTATGCCATTACAAACACCCGGCCAGTAAAAATGAGCCTGAATTCTGGCCCTGGTTTTGTCGTATGCAAGGTGACCAGCAAACGGTGACTCGTGTGCAATCTTTAGCACAGTTTGGCGGTGTTGTACAGGTAACACCGTTTGCTGAATCTCATGGTTGTTGGTTGTATAATAACGAGTAAGAATCCCATTATTAAGTCTAAAGAACCATGATGCGTTTTTTGTTACTTTAGCTTTTTCTTTTAACAGTTTTAGATACGGAGACACACTCGGATCAGCTTTTTGCTGGTCTATAAACTTCTGTTCTGGTGGTATCATCCGTCCTAGTTGGTGATAGCAACAGTAGTCTTTCCTCCTGTAGTGTGTCTTGGTGTTTAATAGTATCTGCTCTGGTTGTTGCATTTGCTGCATTTAATTTTTCCCATGCAGCTATTTCTTTGTTAGTGCAATGCTTCAATTGGGGTAAGCATCCCAAAATTAAATCAGTACAAGGGTTATCTAAATAGCACATGTAAAGGTACCAGAAAGGAAAGGAGTGTTTATACTGGCTCTTGCCAACGGTAAATTTCGATATTACCCGAAAAGGTTCGGCATTTAACTGAGTCTCCTGTTAATCATTTGGATTCACAAATTCCTTTCTAAGACCGATAAGAGTGCTTCCACTGTCAAGCAGACATTGGCATGGTATTTCATTGACCAGTGCATTGTGGAACACCAAATTGCCTCTGGAGGCTAATGCTGCATTTGCACTCTCAGTGGAGAATGGCACTGTGTGTCCACATTCTAATTTTCCGTCTGCATGAAATTGTTGACATCGCTCACAACTGTCAAAGCTTAAAATATCGTTTACACAACAAACATCTTCAGATTGGTTAAAAGGTAATTCATTCTCGACCTCGCACTCAGTCTCACTCCCACTATCAGAAGATGTATCAATTAACATTGCACTGTTGGCCTTCATTCTTTGACGGCCTAGGCATTTACTGGAATAATGCCCGTAGCTAGCACAGAAAAAACATTTAACCGCACGCCTGTATGCATTTCTCTTGTTTTGTTGTTTCTTAATGACCATCTCAAGATGTGTCGGATAGTTCGGTGATTTATCACACATAGCGTAAGTATCATGAAAAAGTTGGCAATACATACATTTAGGCAATTTTGATCTTTCTTGTCGACTCTCTGAAATGGTTTTTTATTGGCTACGATAACTTTTAGGTTGGGTCTTTAACAAAAGAGACTATTTCAGAGTCGATGTTTGATGTTTTAAAAACTTCCCTATTCGAGGAAAAATATGCGGAGCCTTTCTTCTCGAATTGTTGTATTGTTTCGATGTCTGACTGCTGAAGGAACTTAGCGAAAGGAGTTGGGACTGTGGATATAACTTTATCCATGGCTATTAAATTTTTAAGTTTTTCAAAGTCCTTTCCTATTTTTGCTGCATTAAGCCATCTATTCAGTACGCTTTGGACATTCGAGACATAATCGATGAAGGTCTCACTTGGTTTTGGTTTTAAGTTAGAAAATTGGACTTGATACCCAGGGGCATCAAGTAAAAAATGTTGCATTACCCTATCGTGAATGTACTGATAGTTAGATCTAAGATCAGTTGGTATTGATTCAATAACTTTAAGGGGCTCCCCACTGAGATTTTTCATGTAGATCATGGCCCACATATCGATTGGTACTTGATGGTATTTAAGCTGATATTCGACATTTTCTGTCCAAGCTGATATGGAATCTTCTTTACAGAATGGCTTAATAATATGTTTGTATTTATTAAGTTGATTCTCTTCTTGCTGACTCTTTAGTTTTGTAGCGGAGATCTCTAAGTGTGAATCTACTTCCATACCTTTCATCTTTAACTGTGTCTCTGATTCAATCTGTATTTGTTTTTCTTTCACTCTTGCCATTTCATCTATCTCTCGTTGCTTTAACTCTCTCTCCTGATCTAATTGTTTTTGCTTTAATTCTAATTCTTTTTGTTTAATCTCTAATTCCTTCTGTTTTGACTCCTTATCTTGTTCTAACTGTTTCTGTTTAGTTTCTTCAGCTAATTGTGCCATCTCTTTTTGGTGTTGTCTCTCTTGTTCTAACTGTTTCTGTTTAGTTTCTTCAGCTAATTGTGACATCTCTTTTTGGTGTTGTCTCTCTCGTGCACGTTCATCTCTATCAGCATCTTTTGCTTCCCTAAATTTTTGATCAGCATATTGCTCTAATTCCTTTCCGGTGTATCCTAATTCCTTGCCTGCTTGTATGCAATCAGCTAAAGTTGACATGGTGTTAGATAATTAGCTAGAGTTGACAGGCAGTTCGTTATTTACTCAGGTATATTCGATATGTTAAGATTTTAAATGACTTTGTATAAAAAATAATATTAGTTTATACCCTGAAAAAGAGATGCATTATTAATCATATTGCATTCACAAATAATTTGAGTATACTCATCTTAACCATCCGGAACAATCAGGTACAATCGTTTGGCACCTCGACAAACACCTTGCGTTACTCCTCTAAACAGCTCTTGTTATATCTGGTTTATTAGAGCATCAATAATTAACCATTTGCAAACGACATATGAATTTAGACATTTGTTTGAAATTTACAATTACATGCCCCCGGACAACACAATGTGGTATAGTTGATAGTGACTGTCACTGTCCTGTCTTCGTTCTAATATCTTCTGCTTTCCTTAACTAACTGCTGTTTAATCTATGATAGTGCTGTGCAGACCGAATCCTATTTGCATAAAGAAAGTAGTGCCATCGTGACGGTAGAAAATAAAATATGTCCACAAATAAATAAATAAATGCTTTAAAATAAATATAAAGGAAATAATAATGTCCAAATTATTAAATATATTCAATAAATAGCTTGTATAAACAAATAATACTCAATATAATTCAAGGATTCAGGCGAGCAGCGGCTTGGCGATTTGTAAACAATCCGTCGCTGATTGCCAATGGCGTGGGACAGCTGTGGGTCAACCGTGACACGTCACAGGCGCAGCGCTATTCTTAGATTGAAAAATCGATATTGTCGCCGGCTCATTTCTTAGTGTATTGCTCCGCCGTGAATCATGTTTCATACATACTCATAGATAAACAAATAATTGTAGAAATAAATGATACAAAATTATAATAATAATACTTACAAATCAGAAGGAAACATGTTCATAAAGCACAAAACATTTCAATAAGTATCAATAAATGGTAATCGGTCACGATGGGCACAGTTCGCATCATGTTCTAGTCTGCACACGCCATTTTACACTAACACAAATTAAACCCTGTGATTAACTGACAGTAACGCTATATTAGAGCCGTGGGTGAGTGTTTTAGCGTGACCAAATGTCCAAGCTACACTTCTGACACCACTTTTATCCTAGCCTGTCATCAAGCGATGCTACAGGCATTCAGGGATAAACTTCTCTCGCACCACACAAAAAGACTTGTCAGTCGTACGAGAGGAATTGATTACACATTTTATTGCCACTGGCTCTTACAATACATAAATGCACAAAACTGTCTCTAATGAATCGCACATGAATACACAGAACTTCCTATCTCTAGTCGTCCCTAGCCCTACTGCTAAATCTATCTATTCACTTAAAGAAGGACGCATCGACTCTAAGCGATGTGTCCGCTACGAAGTCCGTCCCCTGTCTGACAATCCTCCACGTCCTGATTACACAGCACGCGGAGGGTCTTCATGCGCACTTCGGCTTTTGCGTGCTACATCATTCCACACGCTTAGAGTAGTAAGCCTCCTCTTGAGTTCTATTTCAAGTTCTTGGTGTCTATCACGTTGAGGTGATTACACCGTGACCAGAGTGCTTACCCTCTGGTTGACACTTACGTGTCTCATGAGAGAACTGTTGATAGTTCTCCTCCCTATCTACTCCCTACACCTACCCTGCCCTCTTGTTGGGGCACTGGGTTACCTCTAATCTACTTGAGGTAGACCACTCATTCAGGGTGGTCTTCCCTCCTATGTATTCTAGTCTTTGACAGCACCACAAAAGTGAGAGTCTCCCAGGAATGCTACCTGGTCAAAAAAGCACGCTAAAGTCGATGTGTTGGCCTACGGGTTTCGGCCCAAGGGCGCATAACAGACACACCGCAATTACATATGAAAAAAACACTCCGGATGAACGAAAAGAAGGAGAAGAAGAAGTTTCCACAAAACAACATGGGGCATGTCATCTGCGCTTACTGTAATATCGCAGTGACCGATTAACGCACGATGGTGACATTTTGAATATAGTGGTTTTAAATGGCGCTGAATCGCGTGAGCACATCACAAAATGTATAAACAAATAATCTAAGGCACTTTGCTTGGGTGCCAATGAAGTAATGACATGAAAATGCTGCGTAAATGGTAACACAAAACTACAATTTATAACAGAAATTGTACATATCGAAACGATAGAAAAATAAATCCGAGGAAATGCGTGAAGCGTGACAAAGCGGCTTTTATTTAGACGTAGTCTCGCTAAAAATGGAAATTAGTGAAGAACAGTATGGATTTGTGGAGGGAAAGGGCATAAACAATGCAACATATACATTACGGACACTAATAGAAAGGTCAATAGAGAAACAGAGAGATATATATTTATGCTTCATAGATTATACTAAGGCATTTGATAAAGTAAAACATGATGAGCTGATTAAAATGTTGGAAGATATCAACATTGATGGGAAAGATTTAAGAATAATAAAGAATGTTTACTGGAACCAAGTAGCAGCAATTAAAAGTGGAAATAAAGAGGGTAGTTACGAACACATAAAGCTAGGAGTACGACAGGGATGTGCCTTGTCACCGGATCTCTTCTCCCTATATAGCGAAGTAATAATGAGAGAGATCAAAGAGAAGCCAGGAATACTAGTTGGAGGTTATAATATAAATAATATACGCTATGCAGATGATGTTTGTTGTTTGTCCATCAAGAATGATGATGACCATTCATTTCATCCAGTGGGGTTGAAGGTGTGGAGCCGTTTGTTCTAAGATGGCTGATAAGGCCTATTTTGGCTCGAAATGTTCTTTGACAATGTGGGCAAAGAATGCTCGACGTCTCTGGAGGAGGATTTCCTGCAGTGGTTTTTCTGTCCTGCCTTTTCTTCACAGCTCTTGCAGTCCTGGTTGCCTCACATATGACTGCACCCTTGCGTAATGATGCACGCCACGAATTTCGGTCTCTGGCTGCAGCCTCCCAGGTGTCATGATGAATTCCATAAGCCTTCAGTGAAATTTTCAGAGTGTCTTTAAAGCGTTTCCCCTGGCCACCTTGGGAGCGTTTACCACAACGCAGTTCGCTGTAAAAAATTTGTTTAGGGAGCCTGTGATCTGGCATGCGAGTCAAGTGACCAGCCCAGCGAATCTGATTCTTCATCAGTAGAGTGTGGATACTGGGCATGGATGCTCTTTCTAGGACTTCAGTGTCTGGAATCTTGTCTTGCCATTTAATCTTCAGTAGCTTCCTTAGGCAGACTGTGTGGAAGTGGTTTAATTTCCTAGCGTGTCGCTGATAAACAGTCCAGGTTTCACAAGCATATAGCAGTGTGGATAATACAACTGCTTTGTAGACTTTTAGCTTTGTTTGCAGGCTTATTCCAGTTCTGTCCCATACATTCTTGTACAGTCTGCCAAAGGCCGCACTGACCTTGGAGATTCTTGCATTCACTTCGTCATCAATTGTGGCAGCTTGTGACACAGTGCTGCCAAGATAGGTGAATTTGTACACAACACTTAGTCTATGATCATTCACTTTGATATTCGGCACAGTGTGATTATTCCCTGGAGCTGGCTGGTACATAACTACAGTCTTCTCCAAGTTGATATTGAGCCCAAAGTTGGCACAGGCATGTGAGAAAACTGAAACATTATTTTGCATGTCCGCCTCTGAGTTGGCGTACAGAGCGCAATCATCAGCAAACAGGAGCTCTCTGACGGTGTCGCTCTTAATTTTGGTTTTAGCTTTCAGCCTTCTGAGATTGAATAACTTTCCATCCATGCGGTAGTTGATGTCTATTCCAATGTCGTCGTTCTCGAAGGCATTCATCAGTATGGCTGAAAACATGAGGCTGAACAGTGTTGGTGCCAGGACACATCCTTGCTTCACTCCATTGGTGACAGGAAAGGGTTCAGACAGTTCGCCATTTTCCTGTACTCTTGCCTGCATGCCATCATGAAATAGCCGCACTATTTGGACAAACTTTCGTGGACAGCCATATTTTGCCATAATCTTCCACAGTCCTTCTCTGATGACTGTATCAAAAGCCTTGGTAAGGTCAATGAAAGTGGAGAACATTTCGCAGTTCTGTTCCTGACATTTCTCTTGCAGCTGCCTTGCAGCGAAAATCATGTCAACAGTTCCACGTTCTTTTCTGAAGCCACACTGACTCTCAGGAAGAAGACCTTGATCGAGATGGGCTGTGAGGCGATTGAGAAGAATTCTGGCGAGTATCTTCCCTGCAATTGAAAGCAAAGAGATGCCTCGGTGGTTGTCACAGGATTGGCGGTTTCTTTTACGTTTGTAAAGGTGGACTATTGACGCGTCCTTGAAATCTTGTGGCATGGTCTCGTTCACCCATATGTTTGTAAAGACTTGGTGAAGCTGCTCTGTTAGAACCGGCCCACCTGCCTTGTATATCTCTGCTGGGATGGAGTCAGGACCAGGTGCCTTGCCGCTGGAGAGTTGCTGGATGGCCTTGTTTACTTAAACTATGGTTGGCAGGTCATCAAGTGTCTCATTGATAAGAACTTGAGGAAGGCAGTTGATGGTTTCATCATCGAAGAAAGAAGTTGCATTCAAGATGTTGCTGAAATGCTCTGCCCAGCGTTGAAGGATTTCTTTCTTATCGGTGATCAATGTTCCCCCATCTGCACTGAGGAGGGGAACGATGCCTGGTGATGTAGGACCATAGACCGCTTTCAGTGAGTCGTAGAAGTTTTTCAAATCATTTCATCAGCTTTGCTGCTCAGCCAGGAGCCCCGCATGTGCCGAAGTTTCTGCTGCACTACTCTCTGAATGTTCTTGAAGGCATCTTTTTTTATGTTGACTTTGGGTCATTGAAATGTGCCTTGAGGAGAAGATGTTTCTCGGCCAGCAATTGGTTGATGTCTTCGGAATTTTCATCAAACCAGTCTTTATGCTTTCGGGGGGCTGGTCCCAGGATTTCCATAGCAGTGTTGTAAATTATGTCCTTTAGAGCTCTCCATTCTGTTTTTTTTTTTTGCATTTTCACCCCTTGAGGACGCTGTGGTGGCCTGATGTGAATATTTATTTTCGAGACAATGAGACGATGCTCTGTCCAACATTTGGCAGCACATATGGATTTTGTCACTCGGAGGTCTTGTCTGTCACTCCTCCTGACAATGACATAGTCAATGAGGTGCCAGTGTTTCGAGCGAGGGTGCATCCACGATGTCCTATTTCTCATGGGGAGACGGAAAATTGTGTTCGTAATCAGGAGATCATGTTCGGCACATGTCTGAAGGAGGCGGAGTCCATCGCTGCTACAATTTCCGACTCCATGCTTTCCAATAATGCCACTCCAAGAGGTGGTGTCCGTGCCTACTCTGGCATTGAAATCCCTAAGGAGTATAAGTTTGTCTCCTTTGGGAACAGATGTTAATACATTGTGCAGGTCCTCATAGAACTTGTTCTTGACATCATCTTCGTTGGTCATAGTTGGTGCGTAGACACTCACAAGGGTTGCATGCTTCCTTCCATTCAGCAGGGGCAACGTCATGGTCATGAGCCTGTCGTTTATAGCCTTTGGAAATCCAGCTAATTTGCCGACCAGGGCCGACTTAATGGCAAATCCCACACCGGATTGGCGTCTTTCCTCGCTTTTCCTTCCACTCCTGAAAAATGTGTAGCCGGCACCTATTTCACAGATTTGGCCTTCTTCTGCAAGTCGTGTCTCGCTCACGGCTGCAATGTCGATGTTGTACCTGCCCAGCTCTCTCCCAATCAGTGCTGTTCGTCTCTCTGGACCCGACGCGCCGTCTCTGTGAAGTAGGGTGCGTACATTCCAAGTTCCAATTGTTAAGGGAATATGGTTTACTCTTTTAGCTTTGCTTGTTTTAGCTTTGTATTTCGACCGCAGTTAAGGGTACCCACCAACCGAGGCTAGCTGGTTAGGTAGTGATGGAGCAGACAATGTTTAGGGCACCTTTGTAATTCACCAAAAAAGATGTCCTTTGGTATTCTACCATCATCCATCCTCCTAACGTGTCCTATCCATCTAAGTCTACGAAGACTGAGCATGGAACACACCGTCACACAACCTGATCTTTCCAATACTTCAGTATTTATGATTTTGTCTTGCCACTTAATACCAAGTATTCTTCGCAGACACCGCATATGAAAGCTGTTTAAACGTTTCTCTTGGCGTGAGTAAGTTGTCCAGGTTTCACTGCCATAAAAAAGAGTACTAAGGACACAGGCTTGGTAGACGAGGACTTTTGTTTTGGCAGTAAGCTTCCTGTTCTCCCAGACTCTTTTTGCTAACATGTTCATTGTTGTTGCTGCCTTGCCAATCCCGATGTTGATTTCCTGATCGAGGGATAATTTGCTATTTACCTCTGATCCTAGATATGTAAAATGGTCTACTATCTCCAGTTCGGCGTCGTCAATAAAGATTGATGGTACACCATGTGCAACTTGTGACATAATCTGTGTCTTCTTTTTGTTAATTGTTAAACCAAATTCAGAACAAACATTGGAGAATGCAGATAGTAGATGTTGTAATTCTTCCTCAGAGTGGGTCGTAATCGTAGCATCATCCGCAAAAAGCAACTCTCTGATTAGTACCCTGCTAATTTTGGTCTTGGCCTTCAATCTCTGAGCATTATAGAGGCCACCATCTGAGCGTGAGTGAATGTATATACCGTCATCCTGATCACGAAAGGCATATTTCAGTAGAAGTGAAAAGTATATCCCAAAGAGGGTGGGGGGCTAGTACACAACCTTGCTTAACTCCACTCTTGATTTCAAACTCTTCTGAAGTTGAGCCATCAAACTTGATTATACCCTTCATGCCTGTGTGGAACGATTCCATAATGGACAAAAGAGTTGGTGGGCAGCCAATCTTCTTTAGTGCTTTGAACAGACCCTAACGACTGACCAAATCAAATGCCTTTGTGAGGTCGATGAAAGCAATAAACAGTGGCTGATTTTGTTCCCGGCATTTTCCTTGCATCTGTCGCAATGAGAATATCATATCAATGGTAGACCGGTTCTGACGGAAACCGAATGTGATTCGGGGTAGACTTGATATCCCAGGACTTGAAGTCTGCGCAGGACAATTCTGGCAAATACTTTCCCAACAATACACAGAAGTGAGATACCCCTATAGTTGTTACAGTCGCTCCGATCTCCCTTGTTCTTGTACAGCGTTATGATGTTTGAATCTTTGAAATCCTGTGGGACTTGTCCTTCTCGCCAGCATAGCTCTATTAGCTGGTGGATCTATAGAGCGTGTGTGTCTTGCCCACTCCTGATTACCTCTATTGGAATCCCATCCTTACCTGGAGCCTTGCAAGATGCAAGCTCATTTATAGCACACTTAACTTCTGTTATAGTGGGAAGTGTGTCCATGTGGTCAAGAGTTGGTAGGGCCTCTATGGCGTTGAGGGCATCATCCGCTAGCTTGGTCTCACTTGAGTAAAGCTCTAAATAGTGCTCGACCCATCTATCCATCTGCTGTTTCTTATCAGTGATGATTTCTCCAGTCAAGGTTTTCAGCGGTGCACTTCTTTTGATCATTGGACCACAGGCTTTCTTTATCCGTTCATACATGCTTCTGATGTTTCCCTTATCACTTGCGATTTGAATGGACTCACATAACTTGATCCAATAGTCATTCGCACACTGCCTGGCAGCCTTTTGTACATCCTTCCTCGCTTGCTTCAGCTCACTCAGAGTGTTACGCGTTGGTCTTTCCTTGTTTCTTAAGAGAGCTATCTTCTTTTTATCAATCAAGGGCTGCAGTATCTGGCTGTTTGCCACAAACCAGTCCTGCCTCTTATGATCCACAGTGCCGTAAACCCCTACCGCTGTTTTATAGATAGCGTCCTTAAGTTTACCAAACTTGGTTGAACATCAAGAATACAATTCAATCTACCGCAGAAGAAATTCAAACTAGAATCAACTCTGGAAATAAGATATACTATGCACTACAACATCTACTAAAATCAAAGGCGCTATCTCGTAACACCAAAATCACAATATACAAAACACTGATCAGACCAGTTGTGCTGTATGGCTCTGAAACCTGGAGTACAACGAAAGGAGACGAAGCCTTGTTACAAACCTTTGAGAACAAAATTTTAAGACGCATCTTTGGACCCATTAGGGATACACAAAGTGGAGAGTGGAAAAGAAGAAGTAACAAAGACATTTATGATCTGTTTAAGTCCTCCGCTAATCACTGGTATCATGAAGGCTAATAGACTTACAATGGCTGGGGCATATAGAAAGAATGGAAGATAATAGGGAAACAAAACTCGCTTACACTCAGGAAATAAATGACCGTAGACCCCGAGGTAGACCAAGAAGACGGTGGAGAGATAATACATGTACAGACCTACAAGCACTTGGAATCAACTGACTGGCAAGAGAAGGTCCACCAGAGAGACGAATGGAGACGGATTGTATTTGCAGCAAAGAACCTCAATGGCTCGGAAAGCTGAAGAAGAAGAAGTCCTTAAGTTTACTCCATTTATCATTTACTATACAATTTTCTGATGTATCATTGAAAGCGTCTTCAAGTTGCTGTTGAAATTCAAAGCACTTTCCAGGATCGTGAGTGTTAGTAATATTAATCCTGGGGCTAGACTTGTGTTTAGCTGTGTAGATTCTCTTTGGTCTCAGTCTAACCCTTGCAACAACCAAAGAATGATCTGTATCACAGTCAGCACTGTGGTAACTTCGAGTTAATGATGTATGGTTCAGATGTTGTCTCCGTGTGATAATGAAGTCCAGCTGATGCCAATGGCCGGATCTAGGATGTTTCCATGTGACCTTATGCATCTCTTTTGTTTTAGAAAAGGAGTTTGTAATATATAGGTCATTTCTAGTGCAATGCTCCAGCAGCCTTTGTTAATTATCATTCATGCGACCGATGTTGTATTTTCCAAGGCACACTGGCCATGAATTCGAGTCCTTGCCCACACAAGCATTGAAACCACCGAGCATATAAATGTAGTCGGATTTTGGAACTGCCTTGATCGCAGAGTCTAGCTGCTCATAGAACGTATCCTTTACATAATCAGAGGAAGCGAGTGTCAGTGCATATGCAGTGAGAATGGTGGCAAATCCACAAGAGGTTGCCAAGCGCAGTGATAATAATCTTTCATTACCTCCAGCTGGGATATCAATCATTCCCAGTAGCGAATTCTTCACTGCAAAGCCCACACTATGTTGCCTTTTTTCTGCCTGCCCTCTTCCCTTCCAAAAAAGGTGTAATTGTTTTCCCTGAGTGACCCTTCCTCAGCGAGGCGAGTCTCCTGCAGGCCAGCAATAGAAATGTTAAGACGCTTGAGTTCAGCATCAATCACAGCCGCTTTTCTCACATCGTCAATATCTGTCAAGTCAGTGAAAAATCCTGGACACGTGGTTCTCACGTTCCATGTTGCAAGCCGTAGCTTGAGGTTTCTATTATTCTTTTTATTAGTACCTGGTGCATTGGTTTTACAGCCTGCGATAAGATTTTGTCCTAGCCCCAAGCACCCATTGAAGCAGGCAGGCTGTAATCATGTTCCGCCCCTGAACAGTAAACAGCAGAGTAGACAGTCTTTCACGAAGACTCAAAGCGGGTCTGTCACCCATGTGTACGTGTGAACAAACTACACAGACAGCTGAACAGATCCTTAAAAATGGAAACATTATGACTAAATTGCGGTATCATTTCTGGTCACTCCATACGCACATTAATGCACAGCTATTTGGAGACTTTCACGAACTCAATATAAAAAGCTAACATGAATACTTGTGTACACTTTATTAACCAGCAGCTGAAGAAACAAGAAGGAAATGAAAAATAAGGTAAGAAATATATTCCTTCTACTTTCCTGTCAATTTACAAATTATTTACCCCATGCCTCTGTAAATTCTCTGTCTTTACTAATATTACACATTGCACCCCTCTCGGGATTCTCCGTGGTGAAGTGGTCAAGCCGTCTGACTCGAGCTCCGTAGGTTGTATGTTCGATTCCGGGCCGCGTCCTTCATTTCACGAGTGCATTTTTTTCGGAGACTCCCGAGGGTCGTCGCTGGAGGTATGGAGTTCGCGCTTTGTGCGACGCTTTCAGCGCTGCGAAAAGAAACGGAGCCATATGAGATAAAAACCTGGTGCAATGCAGCCGACCCTGTCGAATTTTAAGCTACTTCTTTCATTGCACCCACTCCCATACGAATCCGGATACGCCTTGTGTGTCATCTGAATTGGCGGGGCTTTCATTAGCTGTAAACATAAATTTGTTAGCGAGAAATCACTAGTTTTTCAGCAAAACATCAAAGAAATGTCGCCGCTTTCGATGATTTAAGTTGTTTTTGGACCTATAAAAGACATATTCCTTGGGTGTGGGTAAATATGAGACGGCTGGAAAAATTTCATAACGATGCAACAGACAGTTTTCAAAATAATTGATCGTGAATGAAGGCATTCTTTTCGGGACACACTATAGTGTGATAATGTGTTGTAATTTTGTACGTATGCCATAAATGTTTAAAGTAATAATAATTAAATCACTAGTCATTATAATTTAAGTAAAAACAAATAAATGAGATATAATAAGTATATCTATTAACACACAAAGTTGTTATCCATGATGGGTACATTTAGGCGAGCAAGTCTTTAGTAGCAAAAGTTTGTGTGAGAGGATCATCTTGATCCTCGTTCTTATCACTTGTGTCGGTGTCTACAAAGAGAGTGTCTGGTATACTGTATGTATCGTCTTCATCTTGTACTTATGTCTCCTCTTGTTGTTCTTGTTCAGTTTCCTTTGTCTTGCCTATAGTGGCTTTGACTTTTTCTTTCTTTGGCAGTGATACGTCGTCTGTTTCTGTGTCGTCGCTGTGTTTTGACTGCAGTAGTCTAATGTTAGCCCATTTTCTCTTCATTGGTTTGCTGACGATTTGAAAACCGTCAGAGTCTTCATTCCTTGGATTGATTTCTTGTGTGTTATTTTCTTGTGTGTTATTTTCTTGTGTGTTATTTTCTTGTGTGTTGATTTGACTATTGAAAGTTTGTGTCAATTCAATCTCTCCCTGTGGAGGAGTTTCTCTTTCAAGTGGTGGGAAATCTTCTTGGCTTTGAATACTGACTGCTGCTGCTGTTGGTGTCATCGATTGTCGTCGACATGAGCATTTATTTGCCCAGTGGTTGTTTTGGCCATGTAGTCAGGTCTTAGTCAGATATGACTGAGCTACCGTATAACAGTAGACGGTACTACCTGGTCTCTGTTAGCGCCGAACGTTGGGCGGCGCTTACCAAACCCGACACCCCACATTGTGCCAACGGCTTCGGGCGGAAGAGCGCAATTGGGAGGGTACAAGCCTTACCCTGGTGCGAGGAAATGCAAGCTAAAGACAAAAATTGTCATGGCAGGGCAGACCAGGCCCTAAGCCTTGGTTGGCGACTGGTCTAGGATCGAAGCTCCGACAGGCGGACAGTTAGAGCATTGCTTTGCTGATCCGGCAGCTTCTGCCGCTTGTCTTGTTCCATATGTAGGGGTGTTACCTTTCCTCTGGAGTGAACTAGGCAGGCCGAGAGAGGGATCATGCTGCATGGGCAACACATGATCTCTATATTTTAGCCCAGGCTTTGTGCTATGGAGAGGCAATAACTCCATCCCTGGTCTTAACTGGTCTCGGAATCAAAGCGAGAGGCAACTGTTACGGGTTATAAGTCCTTGTCAGTTGGCGTAGACATGGGGCGCCACGCGTTGCCTCTGACGGTGGGAGACACCTATAGGTGTCACTGATCAGCTACCGCCCGCCTCAAGCTGGGCAGCCCCCAGCCAATTGGGTGCTGATCCGCCACAGCCTGCCTGCTTCAATGGGTGCTTGGGGCTAGGACAAAATCTGAATCGCAGGCTGTAAAACCAATGCACCAGGTACAAACAAAAATAAAAATAGAAACCTCAAGCTACGGCTTGCAACCTGGAACGTGAGAACCATGTGTCCAGGATTTTCCACTGACTTGACCAATATTGACGATGTGAGAAAAACGGCTGTGATTGATGCCGAACTCAATCGTCTTAACATTGATATTGCTGGCCTGCAGGAGACTCGCCTCGCTGAGGAAGGGTCACTCAGGGAAAACAACTACACCTTTTTCTGGAAGGGTAGAGGGCAGGCAGAAAAAAGGCAACACGGTGTGGGCTTTGCAGTGAAGAATTCGCTACTGGGAATGATTGAAATTCCAGCAGGAGGAAATGAAAGACTATTATCCCTGCGCTTGGCAACCTCTTGTGGGTTTGCCACCATTATTACTGCATATGCACCGACACTCGATTCCTCTGATGATGTGAAGGATTTGTTCTATGAGGAGTTAGACTCCGTGATCAAGGCAGTTCCAAAATCTGACTACATTTATATGCTCGGTGATTTCAATGCTCGTGTGGGCAAGGACTCAAGTTCATGGCCAGTGTGCCTTGGAAAATACAACATCGGTCGCATGAATGAAAATGGGCAAAGGCTGCTGGAGCATTGCACCAGTAATGACCTATGTATTACAAACTCTTTTTTTAAAACAAAAGAGATGCATAAGGTCACATGGAAACATCCAAGATCCGGCCATTGGCACCAGCTGGACTTCATCATCACACGGAGACAACATCTGAACCATATATCATTGACTCGTAGTTACCACAGTGCTGACTGTGATACGGATCATTCTTTGGTTGTTGCAAGGGTTAGACTGAGACCAAAGAGAATCTACACAGCTAAACACAAATCTAGCCCCAGGATTAATATTATTAACACTCATGATCCTGAAAAGTGCTTTCAGTTTCAACAGCAACTTGAAGATGCTTTCACTGATACACCAGAAAATTGTACAGTAAATGAAAAGTGGGGTCAAATTAAGGAAACTCTTTATAAAACTGCCGTAGGGGTTTACGGCACTGTGGATCATAAGAGGCAGGACTGGTTTGCGGCCAACAGCGAGACTCTGCAGCCCCTGATTGATAAGAAGAAGAAAGCTCTCTTAAGAAACAAGGAAAGACCAACGCGTAACACTCTGAGTGAGCTAAGGCAAGCTAGGAAGGATGTGCAAAAGGCTGCCAGGCAGTGTGCAAATGATTATTGGATCAAGTTATGTGAGTCCATTCAAATCGCAAGTGATAAGGGAGACATAAGAAGCATGTATGAAGGAATAAAGAAAGCTTGTGGTCCAGTGATCAAAAGAAGTGCACCATTGAAAACCTTGACTGGAGAAGTCATCACTGATAAGAAACAGCAGATGGACAGATGGGTAGAAGCACTATTTGGAGCTTTACTCAAGGGAGACCAAACTAGCGGATGATGCCCTCAACGCCATAGAGGCTCTACCAACTCTTGACCACCTGGACACACTTCCCACCATAACAGAAGTTAAGTGTGCTATAAATGAACTTGCATCTGGCAAGGCTCCAGGTAAGGATGGGATTCCAATAGAGGTTATCAGGAGTGGGCAAGACACACTCACTCTACAGATCCACCAGCTAATAGAGCTATGCTGGCGTGAAGGACAAGTCCCACCGGATTTCAAAGATTCAAGCATCATAACACTGTACAAGAACAAGGGCGATCGGAGCGACTGCAACAACTATAGGGGTATCTCACTTCTGTGTATTGTTGGAAAAGTATTTGCCAGAATTGTTCTGCGCAGACTTCAAGTCCTAGGAGATCAAGTCTACCCCGAATCACAGTGTGGCTTTCGACAGAACCGGTCTACCACTGATATGATATTCTCATTGCGACAAATGCAAGAAAAATGCCGTGAACAGAATCAACCACTGTTTATTGCCTTCATCGACCTCACAAAGGCATTTGATTTGGTCAGTCGTGAGGGTCTGTTCAAGGCACTAAAGAAGATTGGCTGCCCACCAACTCTTCTGTCCATTGTGGAATCGTTCCACACAGGCATGAAGGGTATAATCAAGTTTGATGGTGCAACTTCTGAAGAATTTGAAATCAAGAGTGGAGTTAAGAAAGGTTGTGTACTAGCTCCCACCCTCTTTGGAATATACTTTTCACTTCTACTGAAATATGCATTTCGTGATCAGGATGGTGGTATATACATTCACTCACGCTCAGATGGCGGCCTCTACAATGCTCAGAGATTGAAGGCTAAGACCAAAATTAGGAGGGTACTGATCAGAGAGTTGCTTTTTGCAGATGATGCTGCAGTTACGACCCACTCTGAGGAAGAATTGCAATGTCTACTATCTGCATTCTCCAATGCTTGTTCTGAATTTGGTTTAACAATTAGCAAAAAGAAGACACAGATTATGTCACAAGGTGCACATGAGGTACCATCAATCTTTATTGACGACGCCGAACTAGAGATAGTAGACCATTTTACATATCTAGGATCAGTGGTAAATAGCAAATTATCCCTAGATCAGGAAATCAACATCCGGATTGGTAAGGCAGCAACAACAATGAACAGGTTAAGAAAAAGAGTCTGGGAGAACAGGAAGCTTACTGCCAAAACAAAAGTCCTTGTCTATCAAGCCTGTGTCCTTAGTACTCTTCTCTATGGCAGTGAAACCTGGACAACTTACTCACACCAAGAGAACAATTTAAACAGCTTTCATATGCGGTGTCTGCGAAGAATTCTTGGTATTAAGTGGCAAGACAAAATCACAAATACTGAAGTATTGGAAAGATCAGGTTGTGTGACAGTTTATTCCATGCTCAGTCTTCGTAGACTTAGATGGATAGGACATCTTAGGAGGATGGATGATGGTAGAATACCAAAGGATATCTTTTTTGGTGAATTACAGATGGGTAAGAGATCTCAGGGTCGGCCTCTACTACGATACAAAGATGTGTGTAAGCGGGACATGATTGATACAGGCATTGATAATGCACATTGGGAGCAAGTCGCCTGCTGAACGTGTTGCATGGAGGGCAAATATCAGAAATGGAATAAAGTCAAAGGAGAAAATTATTGCAGAAAAGTCACACACCAAGCGTTTGAGACGTAAGATGGTGCATGATGGTGGAAATGACCACGTGTTCACATGCACCCACTGTGAACGGACATTTACAGCGCAAATTGGCCTTATCAGTCACACTCGCTACCGCCATAGTTAAAAGTTATTATGCCTTTTTAAAGCACAAACTATCGTCTGTCAAGACGGCAAGGTGCCAATGAAATGAATGTTTTGGCCACACCCTGGACAATTGGTCTTTCTCCCCGGCATCGTGATCAACACTCTGTGATGATTGTTCGTAATACCAGGAGTGCAGATCCGTATATAATTGGTGACTTCCTTTTTTTTAGGGGGGGGGGGGGGGGGGTTGCAGAGCGCTCCCCACTTGCCAGCCCCATTTTTTAAAATCCTAAACACCTCAGCCTTTTCATCTCCTGTGATGCTGTGCACCAGTTTAACTCCTTGCGGAGCAATCGTGACGGGTAGCCAGTGGATGGTCAGCCTGTCTCTTTCTTTCTCTAGGTGCTGTAGAGATATGTCTATCCCTAGACTTGGTAGACAAAACTTTTTGATGTGTAATTTTCCATACACGGCTTTCTGAGCCTCTGCTGACAGGTGAAAGTACCACCTAGTGGGAACCTCGAACCTATGCAGGTCGACGACTCCCCCAAAAGGTACACCTCCTGGACCAGTTAGGGCACTCATAATAAGTGCAGGTGTTGCTTTAGCAGCGGCTCCGGGACCAGTTATGGAACACACTATCGTTCCGGACTGGTGAAGTAGCTGGACATCGTAGTCATTTTCCGAGACCGCGACTTCGGTGATATTTGAATACATCTTGAAATTTGTTGTTTCCAGTAATAATTCCGGGGAAATATCCAGAATACCAACTCCAACGAATATCACCACAAAATCCGGAATAAATACACAAGTTGTTATCACTTTAAATAGGATTATCTACAGCGGATAATCGCCAGTAGCGTCCGAGTGTAAAGAAAAATACACTATAATGACTATGATGACGGGAGTGCGAAATTTTTTTTTTTTTTTTTTAAACTTTTATTGAGTGTTAAAATCGTTGCAAAGTGTATTGTTTGTGTTTTTACAGAGCGTTGCATGTGGGCGTGTAGGTGACATATGCGCAAAAATTACAAATATTTTATGCATTAAACATTCCTCCATTGACATTGTTGTAAGGAAATATTTTAAATCAACAGCGTGATGGTAGTGGGCTGTTATTACTTCCCTTGCCGCCCCGCTCTCCTGTCAGCTCCAGAACTCCTACCAAGTACCATCACCACCTCTCGGTGATGATAAACATGGCGGTGCAAAAACTGTTTACTAACAACCGGTGAGGGTGGCAGCAAAGACAACAATCGCAGTATCAACACGGTGGGAAAGGGGGATGTGACGGTATACTCGTTTACAAAGCCATATATATATATTAATAGTGATTACAATGATAGTAATGCAAATAACAACCAAATACATAAATAATAATATTAATAATGACAAGGAATAATTAAAAATGCTAAGGCCAGGGTGATAACAATAACACTGTTATTGTTAAACAGCAATGATAATAAACAGCGATGATAATAATAGTTAAACCTGTGATTCCATTTGCTAAAATGATTATCTTAGGAATGGTGTTTACATGAAATACATCTATAATAATAATGACAAAGAATAAAACTGCTAAGGGTGATAACAGTAACAGCAATGATAATAAACAGCAATGATAATAATAGTTAATAAACATGTGGTTCCATTTGCTAAAATGATTATCCTAGGAATGGTGTTTACATGAAATACATCTATAATAATAATGAGAAGGACTAAAACTGCTAAGGGTGATAACAGTAACAGCAATGATAATAAACAGCAATGATAATACTGGTTAAACATGTGATTCCATTTGCTAAAATGATTTTCTTAGGAATGGTGTTTACATGAAATACATCTATAATAATAATAATGACAAAGAGTAAAACTGCTAAGGGTGATAACAATAACAGCAATGATAATAAACAGCAATGATAATAATAGTTAAACATGTGATTCCATTTGCTAAAATGATTATCTTAGGAATGGTGTTTACATGAAATGCATCTACAATAATAATAACAAAGAATAAAACTACTAAGGGTGATAACAGCAATGCTAATAAGTGCAATGATAATATGCAATGAAAATAGTGATAGTCCCACTCTCACCCATTTGACCCACCACACTAATGGGTAATGATGGTAAAGGCAGGATAATTTTTGGAACCAAAGGGTGAGGGTGTCAGCAAAGGCACCAAACAAAACCATGAGTAAGGGAAGGGGGGGGGGGGGGTCACATGGGAGATGAGGTTATATATTAATAAAGGTTACTATAATAATAATGCAACTAAAACCAAATACATCAATAATAATGATGACTAACATTTATTTACCTACTAAGGGTGATAACAGTACTGATAGTAACAACAATGATGATAATAGTTATGATAATGATCCCACTTTCCAAAACTGTGTTTCCATTTGCTAGAATGATTTTCCTAGGAATGGTGTTAGCATAGCATAGTAGGTACATATAGATTGCAACATGCAATGTTCAATAATAGTAGAAGTAAAAGGAGTTGGTTTTCTTTTTCTCCTTGCTTATTTTTTGGTCTTATTTGTAAGGGTTCATTCATTTTTTCCCTTCCTCATGTTTTTTTTTTTTTTGGTTTTACTTTTGTAAAAAGTAAAACAAGCATCAGTATTAGCACACAACTTTTTTACAATCTTTACATTTTTGTTTCCCTTTCCATCTCGTCACCAATTTGTTTCATTCCACCAATGCCTTCATCACCCTTATCTGGGCAATGATGGTAAAGGCAGGATAATTATTTGAACCAAACCGGTGTGGATATCAGCAAAGGCAAACACAAAACATGAACAAGGGGAGGGGGGCACATGGGAAAGGGTTTTTTGTTTATTACTAATGATGACAATAATAATGATGGCAAGAAGAGGCATACTGAAGATAATAACAGCAATTTTAAAAGACAGCAAGGGTACTGATAGTTATGAAAATGATAACATTCTTACAATATGTGCTCTCAATATGTCCGAGTGTTAAGAAAAATACACTATAATGACTATGATGACGGGAGTGCGAAAGGCGAATGATTTATACGTTGTTGTTTTTTTTTTTTTTTTAAACTTTTATTGAGTGTTAAAGTGGTTGCGAATTGTATTGTTCGTGTTTTTACAGAGCGTTGCATGTGGACGTGTAGGTGACATATGCGCAAAAATACAAATATTTTATACATTTAAACATTCCTTCATTGACATTGTTGTAAGGAAATATTTTAAATCAACAGCGTGATGATAGTGGGCTGTTATTATTTCCCCTGCCGCCCCGCTCTCCTGTCAGCTCCAAATCTCCTACCAAGTACCATCACCACCTCTCGGTGATGATAAACATGGCGGTGCACAAACTGTTTAGAACCAACCGGTGAGGGTGGCAGCAGAGACAACAATCACAGTATCAAAAAGGTGGGAAAGGGGGATGAGATTGTATACGCGTTTACAAAGCCATATATATTGGTAGTGATTACAATGATAATAGTGCAAATAACAACCAAATACATAAATAATATAATAATGACAAGGAATAAACTGCTAAGTGCTAAGGGTGATAGTCTCAATGATAATAATAGTTCTAACATGTGATTCCATGTGCTAAATTGATTATCTTAGGAATGGTGTTTACATGAAATACATCTTATAATAATAATGACAAAGAATAAAACTACTAAGGGTGATAACAGCAATGCTAAAAAACACAATGATAAAATATGTTATGGTAATGATCACATTTTCCAAACATGTGATTCCATTTGCTAAAATGATTTTCTTAGACATGGTGTTAAAATATGGCAAGTACCTACAATAACAATTGCATCCTGCACTGTTCAATAATATAGTAGGTGTAAAAAGGAGTTGGTTTTCTTTTTTTTTTCCTCCTTGCTTATTATTATTATTATTATTTTTTTAATTATACATATACTTGCAACATGCAATGTTCTTCTTCTTCTTCTTCTTCGTTCATCCGGAGTTTTTTTTTCGGACGTGATTGCGTTGTGCCTGTTTACAGCAGAGCTGCGTTCTTGCGCCGTTAGGCCGACACATCCGACTTCTGCGGGCATTTGTTGACCGGGTTAACCTTCCCGGGATGCAATGTTCAATAATAGTAGAAGTAAAAGGAGTTGGTTATCTTTTTCTCCTTGCTTATTTTTTTTTTTCTTATTTGTAAGGGTTCATTCATTTTTTCCCTTCCTCTTTTTTTTTTTTTTTTTAACTTTATGTAAAAAGTAAACAAGCATCAGTATTTGCACAACATTTTTACAATCTTTACATTTTTGTTTCCCTTGCCATCTTCTCACCAATTTGTTTCACTCCACCAATGCCCTTATCACCACTATCTGTTCAATGATGGTAAAGGCAGGATAGATATTTGAACCAAACCGGTGTGGGTATCAGCAAAGGCAGCAACAAACCATGAGCAATAGGATGGGGGGCACATGGGAAAGGGATTATGTTTATTACTAATGATGACAATAATAATAATGACAAGAAGAGACATACTGAGGGTAATAATAGCCAATATAAAAAAAAAACTAGCAATGGTAATAATGGTTATGAAAATCATTCACTCGTTGGCAACACATTTACAAGTTCCGGATCAATGTCACTCTCATCGTCTGACGATGTATCGATGAGTGCTGCATTATTTGCCTTCATTCGTTGTCTACCAATACATTTATTGCTATAGTGGCCATAACTGGAACAAAAATAACATTTAACAGCACGTTTGAGCGATGATCTCCTGCCTTCTTGCTTCTTTACCACTGCCTATAAGTGTGACGGATATGCGGGGTTCTTATCACACATCGAGTACGTCGGGTGAAAAAGACTACAATAGTTACATCGAGGTGGTTTTTGATATGGTTTGTCCTTCTTACGGTAATCTTTTTGGTTGTAAGATCTATCAGGAACTTTGTTTGCAAAAGCAGTAATTTCTGTATCATGTGTTGTAGATTTAAATATGTCCCTATTAGATGAAAAATATGCTGATCCCCGTTTCACTAATTGTCGAATGGACTCAATATCTGATTGTTGTAAAAACTTCACAAAAGGGGTAGGGACGGTAGATAAGTCTCTGACACCAATCGGGCTCTAGGAGTTGGTTCACTGGTCTCTGACACCAATCGGGGTCCTGCCTGTCAGTGACTTGCTTGCTACAGGGTTCTCAGGATTCCCCTACTTTTGCACCGCACGAAATAACAACTCGTGAAATTTGCAAAAGGAATGCAATTTATTTAGAGCTAACAATTTAATGGCTCTGCGAGCGTTATGCTTCATTTACAATATACAACATGAATGCAATGAAGTGGTGAGAAATGATGCTAATAATCACAATCTAACTCTACAGCCTACTATTTGACTATTGCCTAGAAACTACAGCATTTGTCAAGAATACATCTACTCTCTACCGTCTCCAGTCGGGTCTCTCCTACCGCTTCACATTGTGTGGTCAAGCACGGACGCTGTCCCCTCCGTGCAGTAGCTAGTTCTGCGTGCATGGAGTCCCAAGCACGCTGGCTTGTGAGCTAGAGTAACCGGGCACTTCACGGTTACTCGTAAGGCCAAGCTTCCCAATGGCTTGGGGAAGCCCTTGCTCACTTGTACCTGTTAGCCCCTTGTCTGACACGAATGTGTCTCCGTGTGAGGCTATTTATAGCGCTGGTGTCTCTCCTGTCTGGTGTCTCCCTACTATATTTGTGTTACCTCTTATAGCCTCTCTAAGGCCTTATTGATCAAACTGAGGCCCTCCAATTCTGATGATTGATTGATTGATTTAGGAACCGACATCACAGCATTCGGGACATTCCCATAAGCGCTCCGTCTCCATCCTCAGCAGCCAGCGAAGAGTTCCAACACTAATAGTTTCAGTAGCAATCTGAGTATATGTCCGTCTCGCCTTTCCTCCGAGCGCCGAGCGTCGGCCAGATCCCCTCGTCACATCCTCGCTTGTCCTCATTCTAACCAGACCATGGTGATCCATTTGCTCCTCCGAGGTGTACACGTGCTCCCACAAGGCCGCAACCACGTCTGCCTTGTCATGCATCAATACTCCACCAAATTTTGCCGAGCCAGCCAATCTGTCTGCCTGTTCATTCCCCAGCACACCGGCATGCCCAGGAGAAAAGATCTAGGTGTTGCTTACTACCCGTGACCTCTGAAGCGAAGCAAGCCACTCTGCACGAAGCCTACCTGTTCTCACCCTTATCGGCATGCTTTCTGATGCTTAGTATCTACCTTCAGCAGGGGTAATTTTCCGACTTACGTACATTATTGGGTGGAACTTCCCTTCGTAGAACTGTCGTAGTATCCCAGATATGGAGATGGCACTCGCATCTGTGCGTAAAAATTAGGTAAGTTTTGGGTTAGGCATACGAAGGATAGGTGGAACGCTGAAAAGGTATTTCAATTTTGATAAAGCGTTAATTAATCTTGCATCTTTTACAGATAATTTAGCCGAAGCTTTTAAGATGTTAGAAAAAACACTGGTGATTTCCGCCAGATTTTGAATAAATTTACTATAGTAGTTTACCAAGCCCAGTAAACTTCGGCCCTGTTTCTGGTTGTTGGCATTATCAAATTCAGAATCTTGGTGACGATTCTGTCATCTGTTTTTAATTGGCCCCTGCCGATGGTATGACCTAGGAAGTCAATTTGTTCCATGCCCAACTCTACTTTGGTCGGCTTCGCTGTAAGCCCGAATACTCGCAACCTGTCGAAGACTTGTCGCAGTTTCAGTATGTGTGTTGTCCAGTCTTCTGTATGGATACATATGTCGTCTATATAAGTAGAAATATTGGTCATCCCATGAAGAAGATCCCTAGTAAGACGGACGAAAGTTGCTGGAGCGTTACGAAGGCCAAAAGGAAGAAAGCGCCACTCATAGAGGTCTAAAGGAGTGGAGAAAGCTGTTAAATGAATCGAATTTACTTCCATCGGGACATGCCAATAACCTTTCGTGAGGTCAATCTTGCTAAATATGCGGGATGTGGACATGTCCAAGATCAAATCCTCGCATGATGGAATTGGTTCAGCGTCAATCTTGGTGATTTTATTTAAACGGCGATAATCGACGCACAGTCGAATAGTAGAGTCCTTTTTCTCGACAAGGACAATAGGGAAAGAATACTCTGACTGAGATTTCTGAATAATTCCGCTCGACTCAAGAGATAGTATTTCTTTGTCGAGGTTCGACCTATAGTTTAAAGGGATAGAATAAGGTCGACACTTAATTGGTGTGTTGTCAGTCAGATTAATAGAATGTTCTCTCCTGTCTGTCTTTCCTGGGATGTCGGAGAAAATGTCTCTGTATTCCGTCACTAGTTCTATTATTTGTCGTCGTTGGTCATCTGTAAGTTTCGTTTCTATCTTTATGCTGTCAATGGTCGCAGTCGTGTCTACAGTAGGGACTGGTAGTTCCATCTCGTCTTCGTCTGTCTCGTTCAATACTGTTGTGTGGTACTAGCTTGGT
>JACEFZ010010521.1:0-39025 GCA_014155875.1 Cepaea nemoralis | reverse complement strand
TTGTAATTTTTGCGCATATGTCACCTACACGCCCACATGCAACGCTCTGTAAAAACACGCACACAAATACTGAACACACAGTACGCATGTAACAACACAAACAATACAAATGCAACAACTACCCCTCCTGCATTGTAAACTAGGAAACTCCTTGACAACCCCCCCCCCCCTTCCCCCCCCCCCGCCCACCTTTTCGATACTGTTCGTTTTGATGCTGCTGCTGCCTTCACCGGTCGGTTTTAACAAGTTTTTACTGCCCTTTGCCTCATTACCAAGTGGTGATGATGGTATTGGTGGGGTTGGAGCTGACAGGTGAAAGGGTGGCAGAAAGAAAATAATGGTATACTACCGTCTTGTTGTTGTTTGTACTCGTTTTCCGTTACCCTTCATTTCAAATGTAAAAATGTTGAAACAACTGTTGTAAAAATTTGCGCATATGTCACCTACACTTCCACATGCAACGCTCTGTAACAACACGAACAATACAAATGCAAATGTTTCTTAACACTCAATAAAAATTTAAAAAAAAAAAAAAAAAAAAAAAAAAAAAAATAAGTACATATTTATTTAAACACAAGTATTTATTACTTAGTTAGTTAGTTAGTTAGTCGACAGATCATCCTCGTTGCACATCGGACCATTCAGTCCATAAGTGCTCGGATCCCCTCCTCAGCAAATCCCGCAGCGTGTAGCGGCTAACGACGCCAGTTCTGTGTTGGTTTATCAATCTTCTTTGGCTTCCTGCGTAGTGTTCTTGTTTGGCCACCCCTCTTTTAATTTGCTGCTCTCGCAGTCTGGCCATTGTTGTAGATTCACAGTCATCACTTGGTTCTTGCAAAAGTCTCACTTCTCGTAGAGCATTCAGAATGTCAGCCTGGTCCATGGCGCGTCCGCCCTCAACAGTAGCCTCACCTGCGAGCTTGTCAGCCCGCTCATTTCCTTGTACTCCCGCATGCCCTGGCACGAAGATGAAACTAATCTTTGCCAGCCGAGACCGCTTCAGAGGCAGCAACCATTCTCTTCGGATCGACCCCTCCTCTATCCTCTTGATCATGTTCATTGAGTCGCTAAGGAAACAAGCCCTAGTGAATGTCTGTGCCTCGAGCCATGTTATTGCTTTACTTACTGCCATGACTTCCATGGTCAGGCTACTTGTGGTTTCAGTGAAAGCACCAGAGTCCTCCTTCACAATTCTCCCTCCGGCCCGAGCTGTAAAGGCCCATGAGCTTCTCACATGTCGGACGACCGACCCATCTGTGTAGATGACCGCGTCACCGTCTAGCGAATTCTCGAAAATCAACGCTTGTACTTCAGACTCAACAGCAGCCGGATTTTCTATCTAGTTGGATGCAAACTGAAAAGGATGTGCAGAAGTCTGTTGGCACTTGCACCCACTCCTCGCCAGGTTCTAAGTCCTCAAGTGAACACACCTGTTGAAGAATGTCCTCGGCTTGACCCATCCACGACCGTCCTCTTTTTAACCTGCTGCCCTTCACCTTCCTAATTTCACTATGCAGTGGATGCTGTGTGTTTGCGTTAATTCTGAGGTAGGCGCGTGCCCTGCAAACTTGCATTCTCTCTTCAATGGTTGGAAAATCAAGAAGGTAGCGCATCGCCCTGCATGCTGTATCTCTTGTACATCCAAGAATAATGCGCATAGCTTCATTCTGTATCCTTTCCATCCTTTCTATCTGCTTATGGCTGACAGTCAGGATTGCCATTGCATACTCCAAAACAGACATGACCAGCCCCTCGTACAGAAGACATAGATGGCGCTGCTCACAGTTTGCTGCCGCCATCACCCGCATCGCTGCCAAACCCCGCTTGGCCTTTGTTATCACCTGGTCTATGTGCACATTATAAGCAAGGCTTCGATCAAACCGTATCCCCAGGTAATTTATTGCCTGCGTTCTTTCCACCGTCTCTGAACACAGCATTACAGATGGTGTTGGATTGTTGACAATATGATTATTCAACGAGAACCAAGTCACTGTTGCCTTTGTTGGGTTGACCATTGCCCCAGCTTCATCACACCAAGTACTTATGCGATTGAGTTCGGTTTGTAGTTCCACTTATTCCATTTATTACTTGTTATTTGATGTACACTTTCAGCAGTTCAATTCGTTTATGTGATTTTCGTGTCACATGTGCCATTTTCTGTCATTATTTTGACAAGCTGGGAGCAATCTGGTAGGCCTACATGTTACAAATTTACATACCTTTCAATCGTTGAGCTTTCTTACCTTTCAAATGAAATCGATTCATTTACATGTTGACGTAGAAACCTTATCGTTTATCGTTCGTTTTAATATTTACCAAATCCGCAAACTGTCAAACGAAGATAACTTGTAGCAGCCAAGCTCTCGCATAAACTATTTAAAGGCCATTACAGCACATAGAGAATTTCCTTATCAAGGGAAATAACAACACTCTCTTCTAAATGTTTTCATCATATGCCAATTTTGCATAACATAGACTAACTGATATTAAATTATACAGAAGATTAAGGTCCCGAAGATGAGCTCATTTCTGAAATATGCAAAATGCCTTCCATTGTTAGGAAATTAACTTTAAGAATACAGAATACGATTTATAATTTCATAATATTTTGAGGAGGAAAAACTGACAAGATCCGAAATATGTCCTTTATGTGTCCTCTCACTCTCACGCGCGCGCGCGAGATAGATAGATAGATAGGTAGGTAGGTAAGATAGCTAGGTAAGATAGCTAGGTAGGTAAGATAGATATATAGATAGATGGAGGGAGGAGGGGAACGTTGTATCACTGACAAAACAAATTATAGACACACTACATAGGTTCAAATACAAGACATCAACAATTTTTATACGAAGCACTATTGTTAACACCTTCATCTTTCCTAAAATACTATATTTAGCCACAGTGTTAGACCCACCAAAACAAACAATCACAGACATAAACAAACACATCAGGAAATTCATCTTTAAAAACACAATCCACAGTATTAAGCACAATACTTTAATACAAGAGAAGACTAGAGGGGGAATCTCATTACAGGACCTTAACACAAAAATACAAGCATTAAGAATCAACCACATAGGACGCATCATCAATCATCCAGATCAACACTCGCTAGCATTATACTATATTGCAATTAGATTACACAGAATTAAAAAAATAGACAAAACAACACCGCACTATTACGGCACACTACCGCACTTCTACAGAACATGTATGCAAGCAATTCAAGGTAATGAACACTTAATACAACAGACAACCAAGCAGATATACACATATTTAGTACAACAACAAGCCCCACCACTACACCTGAGAATCAAAAGAGGATACAAATATCACATGAAAGACTACAGTTGCACCTTCACTAACTTACACAACAAACATATCACATCAAAATCCAAAGAAATAACATACAGGCTAATTTATAATATGACCCCGACAACTGAGAGAGCCGCACAAACATTCAAGCAAATAGCCCCATGCAAATTATGTAGACAAAATATTCAGGAAACAGAGGATCATCTCTTCTATGAATGCCCAGCAATCACAGCCACTAAGATTGCACTGCAACAATTAATAGAAACACACACAAACAAGAAAACTGACGCTTATAAGGCCATTTTTTTAAATACAATACCCACAGCCACAAAAGACAAACACACTAAACTTCTTGTTGCACTGGCGGAGTATAGAAACGTAATATGGTCGAGTAGAAACTCGGCCACACACAATCACCAAACAATACAACCACACACACTAGCAAAGATTTTTCAACAAAAAATCGCCCAGCTATTCGCAGATTAATAAACAAGAGCCACTCCCATCAAATTTCACACTACATAACATACATGTTCAAACACACTCTCACAGTATATTTCTATACTCCGCATGTGTACCACTAAGCCCAATCATTGAGGAACAAAGCGCCAAATAACTGAATAAATGTCTTTTCTTTGTTACTGAGTCCTGGAGCCCAACCTAGACAGAACAATGGGACGGTGGCCTTTGTGAGTCAGTGGTCTTGTCGACCGAAGTTTGACCTCGGTCTGAACAGCTCTCTCTCTCTCTCTCTCTCTCTCTCTCTCTCTCTCTCTCTCTCTCTCTCTCTCTCTCTCTCTCTCTCTATCTCGCTCTCTCTCTCTTTCTCCCCCCCCCCCCACCCCAAACATGAATGACTATACGCTGTATTCGCAATGTAAAAGCCTGTTTTTGTACATAATAAATGGGATATTTATGTATACGCTGAATTCGCAATGGACAACTTAACAAATTCCAATCTGTTTACGCGCGCTCTCTCTTTATCCCTCCCCCTCCTCTCCCCCTCCCCAGCTCCCTCTCTCTCTCTCCCTCCGTGTTGACCGCGTTCCTGGTCTCAACCCACCCCACCACAAGCAAATCCTGGGCACTTGCGATTAAGTCGAGGGCTGTCATTCAGCAATAATATTGAATCCACTTACAGGAAGTAAGCTTGCATGAGACTGCCTGCAGTGTAAAACGTGGGGCGGCTTTTGCCGTTTCGACCTTGACACCAACATTTCCTTTAATGTATATATCTTCGGTGTGGAAGAGAACGCGTGCTGTGTGTTGAAGGTTTTATAAGCGTGTGAGAAAGATGGGTTTAGAATGAACGAGCGGAAG
The DNA here is from genome assembly GCA_014155875.1 of Cepaea nemoralis. NCBI lineage: Eukaryota > Metazoa > Mollusca > Gastropoda > Stylommatophora > Helicidae > Cepaea > Cepaea nemoralis. Next base: position 34,390 of record JACEFZ010010521.1, on the reverse strand, counting down.
GAATCATCACCACACCATAGTCGTTGTTGTCTCCGTCATTATCATCACCATTATCATCCACCATTACCATCACCACTATCATCATCATTATCATCACCATTATCATCACTATTACCATCAATCACGTTAGAATGGGATGACTGAAAGCGTACGTCATTATCATAACTGTATATGTATGTTTTTGTTTCATTAACGCATATGACATAACACTAACAAACGGCAACGCTCTGTAATATACACAAACAAAGAAACACGCATTGCACCTTGTAAATATACATTGCTTTGTATAAAATAAACGTATTTTAAAAAAAAAAAAAAAAAAAAAAAAAAAAAAAAAAAAAAAAAAATTACCAAATCTGCAATCACATTCCAATTGAGATCTGGTTTCTCTTCCATCCATCCATCATGTGCCATGCCGGTAAGCGTGGGCGGTCATGTTCTGCCATCTCACTCGATCACCAGAGTCGTGGATCAGCTCCGTGTTTCTGTCTCGACCATGCCACAAGGCCAAGCCATCCAGGTACTTGCTTCTAGGTCTTCCCCTTGGTCTGTTCACCTCGATCTTACCAGTTGTCACCAAATTCTCCAATCCATTTCTTCTCACAACATGCCCAAAAAATTTTGACTGTCTACGTCTAATTTCTCTAATCAATTTACGATCTTCATTTGTTTCTAGAAGGACTTGTTCATTGGTCTTTCTGGCTGTCCTATGGTATTCTTTGCATTTTCCTCAGAAACCACATCTCTACAGCCATCAGATGTTTTTCAGCCTGACTGCTCATTGGTTTCTCTTCACAAACGAACAAATCTTTCGTGTTTTAGATTTTCATTGTGTTGATATTTCCGGAACTACTTCAACAGCAGCCATGGCACCAGTCGACAACATGGAATCCGTGAACATCGACCGTTTTCTCGAGGGGACACCGCTTCATAAAAAAAGAATAAAATTAGGTGGAACTGCGGTAAAGCTGTGAGAGTGTAAACAATATAAAATGACACAAAGTAGTGCAGCTTTACATAACAGAATTAAGACACATACAGGGCGTTGCGGCGATTAGCCTTCATCAGCAAACAAACACGTTCACAAACACAACATACAGTCAAGGAGATCTCCTGTGACTACATCAGAAGGTGACGACAGGACGAGAAGAACAAAAGCATGAAAAAATGAAAGCAATGAAGAGAAAATGAGAATTGAAAAAAATTTTAATTGAAAAAAATGTTAGTTGGAGAAAATGTTTAATTGAAAAAAATGTTAATAGAGAAAATGTTCATACTCACTTCACAGTTCGGATCTGTAAGCAACTCAGAAAATCTCCGATGTATTCTTATACCCGGTGCTAGGTGTTACGGTTCAGTGAGCACATAGAGGGAAGGGGGCGGGGCAGGAGGACGGTAACTGGTCTGGTAAGGGTATTAAGCAATCACAGTGGATGTACTAGAGAAGCACGAGGCGCGCAAGATTGATGGTGGTACTAACCAAAACCCCATTATGTGCTCCTATATGTTATTATAGGGGCGAGTCTTAAAGTCTGGGTGTACTGATATGCGTGAATGCACATACATACATAGACACCGCTCAACAGACACAATGCTGGTGTATGTGGGCATGTGCAAAGTATATGTAAGAGAGAGAGAGAGAGAGAGAGAGAGAGAGAGAGAGAGAGAGAGAGAGAGAGAGAGAGAGAGAGGAAAAGTGCCTGTGGCATACCACATGAGGTATGCGGAGTAACGTCTGTCTACAAGTACGACGCTTCACTCATACTATTCCCTATGAAATACTCAGTATGGTTGATTGTTACCTCCCATCCACGCACACCAAAACCACACACACATCCCCCACCCATACACTCATCCCCCTCACACATCCCTACCACCATCAATCTTGCGCACCTCATGCTTCTCTAGTACATCCACTGTGATTGCTCAGATACCCTTACTAGACTAGTTACCGTCCTCCTGCCCCGTCCCCTTTCCTCTATGTGCTCACTGAACCGTAACACCTAGCACCGGGTATAGGAATACATCGGGGATTTTCTGAGTTGCTTACAAATCCGAACTGTGAGGTGAGTATGAACATTTTCTCTATTAACATTTGTTTCAATTAAACATTTTCTTCAACTAAATTTTATTTCAATGAACATTTTTTTGTTTTCAATTCTCATTTTCTCTTCATTGCTTTCATTTTTTCATGCTTTTGTTCTTCTCGTCCTGTCGTCACCTTCTGATGTAGTCACAGGAGATCTCCTTGACTGTATGTTGTGTCTGTGAATGTGTTTGTTTGCTGATTGAAGGCTAATCGCCGCAACGTCCTGTATGTGTCTTAATTCTTTTATGCTATATGTCTTTTATGTAAAGCTGCACTACTTTGTGTCATTTTATATTATTCATAAAAAAAGGTACGTTAGTTCTCACTATTACCGGACCTGGCGCGGCGGCCAAAGGCACGCCAGCTTTAATTGCCAGCACGTTGCTCGGCCCATGCGGGGAGTAGCGGACATTTACCGATACGAAACACCGACACGGTGGTTTGCAAACCTGACTCAAGCTGCCCATGTGGCAGTTTACAAAGGCCTGCATGGCAAGAAGATAAAACTGCCGACGGAGGGACTAGAGTTGTCGATTGAACACTTTGAAAAAGAATGAGAACGTGTGACGATTCATTGGCTTCCCAACACGATTCCTCCAGAGGGAGTCAAGTTCATTGTAAAACAGACAATTGGTGACGAAAATGCGGAAGTATTCCGCATCCAGTTCGGTGGCGGAAAGTGGGGAGTCCTTTGTACACCAACAAAACCAGTGCCACATTACGCCAAGATCACGGCGTCTGGGAACATTACAGGCGATCACCGTATCATGTTTACAATTCCTGGTCGTCGCACCCAATGCCCTACATGTGGCCTGGATTCCCACTGGGCCAACAAATGCCCGAGCCGGAGACAAAAGAAAGACCATCCCAAACAAACCATTGAAAGATAACAAGAGGAGTTCCCCGTACTCGGGGAAAACGCTCCAAAAACTTCGATTCACAAAAAACAAGATGTCGCCGAGACAGCTGGCCAAACAGAGGCCACGAGGCCAGACGAGGACTCAGTAACAGCGACAAAAACGACATTACAATAAAACGAAGATGACGGTTTTCATATCGTCAATCATGGCAGAAAAAGACAACGGGGAGAGAGAAGAAACTCGTCACCCAGCAAGGAACGTGAAAGAAGAGGAGGAAGGGAACGTCCCCTTTCAACCAAACAAGAAACCTTCAGAAACACAAGACAAACAGAGCGAAAACAACGATGCGGAAGGGCCGCTTTTCATCAACACAGATTCTGACACCAACGACGAAGACCACGATGAGGACGACACCAACGAAAGAAACACCACAGAGGGAGGTAAAATCCCAAACTGAAGACAAGACAGCAAAAGGTACTAACTTCTAACCTACTCATTATTTAGTTTTTAAATTATTTATAAAATGGCAGACAGTTTATGTTTAATTAGCTTAAATATTAGGGGTATGAAATTGAAATTAAAACACATCGTCACACTCATACACAAACACAAACCAGACTTCATTTTATTGCAAGAAACTAACATCAAAACAGACTTTGAAGCAGCAGAATTAGTGACACGATTAGGATTAAGAAATTCGTGTTTCAGTTTGGCGAAACAAAACACAGTGTCAGGGACAGCCATTCTTCAAACTTCCGATACGTGGACAATTTTTAGAACACACGCAGACCCACAAGGTAGAATTCCACAGTTCAAGTTAAAAACGACACACACTCCTTTGTCATTGTGAACATGCACGCACCACCTAACTACAATTATCAACCTCTATTTTATGAACAGTTAGACGACTTACTAACACAGAAATACAGGGGACAAAATATTGTTCTTGCCGGAGATTACAATTGTGTTCTTGACGTTTTAGACGTGGTGGGAGGGGAGGTGAGAACACAGCTGTGGAGAGCCGGCAGGGACAGCTTACATCAACTAGATACACTACGAAATATCATCGATACACACAACCTCACAGACGCATTCAGGCATGCACACCCCGACAGTAGAGAAACGACATACACAAACAAAACACACAACAGATCATCTAGATTAGACCGGATTTATACGCCCGCAACACATCACATCATACAAACCAAACACCTACGGGAAACTTTAGATTACACAGACCACAAAGCAATACTAGTACACATCAGTACAAACAGCACACACACGCAGCCAAACAAAAGGTCACCTCACTGGAAGTTCAATAACTCACTATTGGAACACTCAGAATATGTAAAATACATGACACAGCTCATACACACGTACACAGACAATATACCGACTGAGAACATCACACAATACTGGGACTTATTGAAAAACACCATACGAAGCAGAACACAACATCTAGCAACCATGATCCACAAAGACAGACTAAGACAGGAGCGCATCATACAGACAGCCATACGATTAACAAAACAGACAGAGACGCACATCACTTACACACATTAGAAGCACAACTAGAAGAACACAAACAACACAGATATCTGGGTGCTCTTCTCAGAACAAAACTCAACACAATCACACAAGAGACAGCTATGAGACAATATTTAGCAATAGAACAGAACGTACAACGTAACAGACAAATAAGCAAAATATCAGACATGCAAGGAAACATGCAGACAGAAACACCACACATAAAGACTGCTTTCCAACAACACTACACACAATTATTCACAGCAGAGACAGTCGACACACAGATACAAGACAACTTCTTACGGCACACAAAGAAATTATCTGACACAGACAGAGACACACTGGACACAGAACTGACACTGACAGACATAACACAGGCTCTAAGCACACTAAACAAAGACAAAACTCCAGGACCAGATGGTTTGACAGTAGAATTCTACCAACACTTCTTTCCTATTCTAGGCAATCTTCTCCTCAAAGTCTATCAGGAAGCCTTTGACCAAAAAAAAAAAAAAAACTATAACAGAGCAGGAACTCGCAAGACGTGTTGTAGTTGTTAATATAAAGTTTATTTGCACATGATGACAATATAGCTTCTTCTCCGGTCCACGGCCTGATGTTAACTGCCCTTGCCAACCCAATACGTCACGATTGAGCATCTCTCACCCTTTCACTCTCGATGCTCAATCGTGCTGTATCTATTTCCCACTAGATCCTAATAATACCCCAGTACTCCCTTACTGTTACACCTCCCCATGTTTAATAAAGAATTTTCCTTATAAAGGAAAACTCTTTACTCCTAATCCCCATACTCTATTCCCTCTTTTTCCTTACTTCTCACAGTTCCTCTAATCTTCCCTAAATCAGCTCAAGTTTGAGTAAATAATATATCTTTTAACTCTTCTCCCAGTTATATGGTCAGCTAGTAACCCCCCTATATACTTCTTCTTCGAATTTTCTTTGTATAATACCTCGTACCACGTATGGTAACTCTGTTAAGCTAAACAGTCCTTCTCTCCTTTCTATTTCCTCAAACTATATAGCTATCCACTATATATATTTATACTTTTCTGGTTCTTTCTTGGCTCCTCCTGTTTCCTGTATCAAATATACATATCATAAGAACAGCTCATAAATTCGTTATCGAAATTTTTGACCTTATAAAATTTCTCACTCTTCCAAAACCCAGGACGTACAAAAACAATGTAGTTAGAAAAAGTAAAGAAGCGGTGCGCACCTAGTAAGAAGTATAAAGAATGAATACTCAACATGACCACATGTACATACAGCAATGAACATTTAAGACACTCACATTTACCTCCCTTGCCAATAAAAAAAATTTATTGTAAAATAATTTTTTTTTAAAATACACTTTATGAAATAGACCTTTGTTCACTATAAAACCTTTTGGCATAAGTTTTCATAAGCCTTATATATTCAACATTTACATTGCCATCCACAATTTTGTCCATATTTCGTTATCTCACCTTTAACCATGAGCCCATGTTCATATTTTATGAACACTTTTAATATAATTAACGCTGGTTTTTCACAGCACCTATATCTTGCCCCCGTACATCCCCCACTTATATACTGCCATTTACAGTCTTCCCCCTACTTTATATCAGTGGGACAAAGTAGTTTTTATCAACTCTTTTCTGAACGAAAAACCTTAAGCAAAACCTCATCTATTTGAAACTGAAACTTACTTAACTAACTTTATAACCATGTAACTCAATATACCAAACCATTCATGTAATCTAAATAAAATGAACACAACCCCCAAATTAATCTAAAGAAAAAAAACACATTTTTAAAATGACATAACATGCATGTTATCAAATCAGAATAAAACATTCTATTTCTACCTATCACTATTGGACACTTTTACGGACCAATAGTTTTTATCAACTCTAAATACTAGGAACACAATCACCCTATTCTAAATCAATTAATCAAACAACAACAATCATTTTTCAAGACCAAATCAAGAAAAAAAAAACTTATTATATATGAGGCATTGAAACTTAGGCTCAATAACACAACCAAATAATAGCCATCATTTTCCAGTACCAACTCAAGCATAAAAACATATTATATATGACTCATAACTCATAAAACTTAGATTTCATAAAACACAGTTTTCAAAACAATTATAACTCTCTTAAAATTACTACGTATAGTGGCCCACCAACATTGGCCTCTCATACTAAGTAAAATAACGCATATCTATTTATACAGGTCATTCCAGTATTTCTATGACCGAGAAAACTAAACATTTCACTTTCCATCTGTATATCTGTTAACTACAGACCAATTAGAATCACATCTGTTCTATCTACATAAACAAATCAGTAATCAACATTTACCATACCATTTATTATCTCCATAATCTATCTTAACTCCTAACAGCACATAACATCCGGAATAACCTCTTAAGTAAGCACTGTAAACTACATGTTGAATCCTTTTTTCCATTTGTAATGTGGCCACTAATTCAATATTAACTCAATGTAGTAGCCATCCTCTACTTATCAACGAACTTGTGATCTGACCTGCCTATTATTTCCCTTGGAGCAGTCATCAGTATAACTTGTTAATCCTTATCGTTAAACACGGCATTTCTAGCACCAATAAAAAGTACATTCACCCATTGTACCAACACCTCAAGACCACTTCCACCGTTTCGTATACTTCTTCAAGCATCCCTTTCACTTCTAAATCCTGAAACTTATAACTTGCCATCTGCAGTACTTTCAAATATCTATCTCCTACGTTTCCACTTCTTCAACAACTCCAAGTTTCTTTGAATAAGTGCTAATTCTACATCAACATCTTCTTCTTCGTACAACCTATTAGTTTCTTCCATGCTACTACTTGACTCAGACTTTTCATCCATTTCTTCTTCTTCGTCTGTATGTCTCTCTTTAGCTGCCGCTAACCTCTTCTGTTCAATATCCCATCTAATTTGTCGATCATTATTTCTTAAGGATCTTTCTAGTAGAGGCATATCTTCTCCGCTTGTTGAATAATCCCTAATTCTCCTCTGTCTTTTCACTTCTTTATCTCTTTGATTATCCATTCTTCTTTTCATTGCTTGTCTAGTATTCTTAAATGGAGCACCTATTTCCTCTTCCATACTATCATAATGAGTTTCATTCACCTTTTCCTCTTCCATTGTTTTCGGAATTGTCTGTTCTTGAGTATCTTCGTAACTTGGATTTGCTAGCAATTGATTTTGTGCTGGTTCTTTTCTAAAACCTGGGGGTACTGTAGCTCCTCTGACAACTTGTTCATCTAAATATTTTGTGTCTGAATAATAATTATTATTATAATTATTATTTTCTATCTCATCTTCGTCTCTTCTTAAGTGTTCAACGTGTGCCCTTGCTATATGTGCTGTGACCTGGTTCTTTATAATATACGATACATTACCTAGTTTTTCCAAAACGTAATACCCTGGAATCCAACGAGCATCAAACTTAGAGTTTCTTCTATGCTTCTTGTAATAAACTCTATCACCTACCTTAAACTCCTGTAATTTTGTATTTACATTTTTGTACTTTTTCTGTCTTTCCCTAGCTTTAATTATATTATTCCTTAATCTTACGTGTGCTTTATGCATTTCCTGTATTATGGTCTCTTGGAATTCTTCACCCATATATTTCCGTCTAGGTTTTAATAGATTATCTATAGGTAGTATTGGTTCTCTCCCGTGTATTAAATAAAATGGTGAAAAACCCGTGCTCTCATTTTGATTTGTACGAATAGCGCTAAGGGCAGGTCCCAAGAATAGATCCCAATCTTTTTCATGTTCATCAATAATCTTTGCTATAACGTCGTATAACGTCCGATGTTGACGTTCGTTTCTAGCATTTGAAGAAGGTCTATAATATGAGGTCTTTATATGTTTTATATTTAAATCTTTTAATAACTTTTCGAATTTTTTATTTACAAACTCTCTACCATTATCTGTAAGTATACTTTGTGGGCAACTAAACCTTGGTACGAACTCCTGTAAAAAAATATTAATGACTGTATCTGCGCTCTTGTCTGGAATTGCGTAAATTTCCGGCCAAAGACTGTAGACGTCTACTATGTGAATCAAATAAACGTTTCCTGACAATGTTCTAGGGTGTGGACCTGATATATCTAAACTAATCTTTTGCATTGGGAACTGAGGAATATCTGTATCTTGTAAGGGACACTTTATTGTTTTCATGTTCCTTAACCTGCATTTTTCACACGTATCTACATATTTGCATGCAGATTTAAACAAGTTTGGCCAATAATATTTGCTTGTAAGTGCTTTCACCAATTTGTCTCTACCGAGATGTCCATTTCCATCGTGATATGCTTTTAAAAGTTCATTTTCTAAATGTTTTGGAATATATTTCCTTAGCTGTTCGTTCCTTTCACACATATAGTATAACTGTCCATCCTCTTGTAAAACCAAATAATTCCTTTTATATTTGTTATCTTCTGTTTCTCTTAATTTTTCTTTTATTTGTATGACTTTTGGGTCCAACTCTTGCTCTTCTTTCATATTAAATTGTGCTAAGTGTAGGTCTTCTTCCCTATGTTCAGACTCTTGATCCGATGGTAGACTATCAAATTCTTCCCTATTTATTATAGCAGAATCTAAAATATTTACTTGCCAGTTTCGGTCGTCTATCTCTGGTTCAGCTTCATCTTCTGTATCTCCTGATGACTGTGGGTATGGAATTCTAGACAATAAATCAGCGCATGTGTTAATCCTACCTGGGATGTACTCAATTTTCGTGTTGTACCCCTGTAGATTCAATGCCCACGTCTGTATTTTCCTGTTCTGCACTGGAGCTTCTAAAAAAGACTTTAAAGGCATATGGTCAGTTCTAATAACAAAATTTGCGTTATGTAAGTAGTAATTTAGTTTCTGAAGAGCGTAATGAATTGCATAAGCCTCCTTCTCAATAGTCGTCCATTTTCTTTGTGATCTGCTAAGTTTATGCGACAAGAAGTAGATAGGCCTTTCATTTTTAACCCCTGGTATTCCAGACTCTTTTCCTTCATATGGTTGAACCAAACATGCTCCTACTGCATTGTCCGAAGCATCTGTGTACAGTATTAACTGTTTATTTAAGTCTGGATGCGTTAACAGTGGTACCAGTGTTAAGCTGTTTTTTAAATACTCGAACGCTTTTTGACACTCATCATCCCACTTAAACCTAGCGTATTTGCCTGTTAAGTTTGTAATAGGTTCAGCTATCTTTGAAAACGCTGGGACGAACCGCCTATAATATGCACACGTTCCTATAAAAGCGCGTACTTCCTTAACGTTAGTTGGAGTAGGTAATTCTTTAATAACCTTTATCTTGTCCTGGTCTGGTTTTATACCTTCTCTATTTATAATATACCCCAAATATTTTGTTTCTGTCTTTAAAAATTGGCATTTACTAAGCTTTAACTTCACATCATGCTTTCTTAACCTGTCAAATACTAGTCTTATATGTTTCAAATGATCCTCCACATCTCCAGTAGTAAAAATCAGAATATCATCAATATAGGCAAGAGCGAATTTTTGCATACCTTCTAAAACTTCATTTATTAAGAGCATATAGTGAGAGGGCGCCGTCTTGACGCCAAAAGGCATTCGTAAGAATTCGTAAGAGCCCATATGAGTACAAAAGGCACTTTTCTTTTGCGCGTCCTTCGACATCGGAATACACCAGAATCCTGACCTTGCGTCCAGCGTCGTGAAATATGTAGAGCCATTAAGCAGCCCCAAAATATCATCAATTACTGGCAGTGGGTATGCTACATTCTTGGTGATTTTGTTCAACGCCCTATAATCGCAACAGAAGCGACTCGAACCATCGGGTTTGGCCACGATGACGACCGGAGATGACCATTCTGACTTCGACCTTGTTATTATTCCTGCTTTCAGCATCTCTTCTATTGCCTTTTCCACGATTTCTCTGTTTCTTAATGGAGTTCTATATGGTTTTAAACTTATTGGTGGATGATCTCCCGTATCTATTTCCATTGTAACTGTTTGCGTCTTTCCCAATTCTAAATCATTAACCGCAAACACATCCTGATTTTGCTTTATAAGTTGTTCTAACACTTCCTTATTTTCTGGCGGAGCTTTTAACTGTGACAACAATTCTTGTTCCCTTGTCATTTTGTCTAGTGAATGTATTTGGGCTTTATTTCCTCTGGATGGATGGATCAATTCATCCATTCTGACGTTCCCTCTACTTCCGCGTCCGCGTCTGTTATTACGTCGTTCACTAGAAGTTTCTGAATAACTTGATCCCGACATTTCTGCTCTATCCGTTGCCAATATGTCACTAATGTTATGATCTAGTTTGGCTATCACACATCCTCTGTATAATTTGATTTCTCTACCTGTGTTGTTGATAACCATCACTGGAAAGGTTAAGTGTTTATCCAACGCTATTATTCCATCCGGAACTTCCAAACCAGGCTCATCAATTATTTCCTCTTGTAACTCAGTGATTCTGACTGTGTCTCCTTCCACATAATATGGGTTTCTCTTCAGCTTCGCTTGTATCAAATTAACCGACTGTGGTTTTAACGTCGTTGACATTTTAACTCTAACTAGTGCTGATATATGCATGTCCTCTTCCATATCTATATAGACGTCCCTGAATTTTAATTTATGTAAATCATAGAAAAGTCTTACTCCATTTTTTATTAAAAAATCTCTTCCTATCAACATGTTTCTATTTAAATCCTTCACTACATGAAAAAGATGTCTTATGTTGATCCCTCCTAACTTAAAATTTATCATTGTTTGTCCAATTACTTGTAAATTCTGTCCAGTAACAGAGTGTAAATTATTATGACTCTTAAATACTCTACAATTTCTTACTATTTTGTATAGAAAACTTTCTTTTACTACACTAACCTGAGCTCCCGAATCAATTAATGTACGAACTCTATACTTTCCTATTTCTATTATACAAGAGCTATAATCTGTTTTATTTTCTATAAATTGCTTGACTTCATCTAATTGAAAATATTCTCTGTTCGTCCTATTATACCTATTATTAACATACTCTTTAAACCTTGGGACCTTATTATTTCCCTTCCTACTATAGGTCCCCTTTAATAGGTAGGGCGCCGGTTTTCCTGCGTTCTTGTACCTGTAAAATTCCTGTGTCCATCTACAACATTCCTACTTACCCTGTTATTGTCATGTCTACTCTGTGTATTCGACTGGACACGCCTGTTATTACAAAAACGAGAAACATGTCCCCGTTGACCACAAACCCAACAGACAATATTTGTACTATTTGTGTTGACTACTGTCTCTCTTGTAGGGTATCTCATATTTCTTCTTTCCTCGTTATCATATCTATTTCTACCTTGTAACGTCTGTATTCCTCCTCTCCTATTCCATCCGAATCTTGTTTGTCCTATTTCCATAGGTTCCTCAACTCTGTCTTCTCGATTACTTCCCACTTCTCGTCCTGTTCTCAATCTAAATCTACGTCTCAAATTTTCCTCTTGTACCGCGATATCTACCGCTTGTGATAACCTCTCAGGGTTTTCCCTCATCAGCTTAAGTTTCAAACCATCAGATTTTATGCCATCTACAAAAATCCCTACTAACATCCTTTCCACCTCCTCTCCTCGTACATTCTGTCCTAAGAATGCTTCTTCAGCCAGGTTAATCAATCTATCGCTGAACAATTGTACCGTCTCTCCGTTATTTTGTTTAGCCTGTCTCAACACCGAAAATGCATGTTGTGGATCCGTTATTTCTGCATATTTCCTTGCTAGGTCTTCTTTGAATTGTTCCCATGTCTCATCTACTCTAGCCTCTAACTTTCTTCTTATATGATCCGAAACCGGTTCCGTTGCCGTCTGGTAAGCCAGTCTCATTCTTTCTTCATCTGTTGCTGAGATTAAATAGGCATATTTTTCTATGGAAGTGACCCATTTCTTAAAGTCTCTGGCCTGTCCACTAAACTTCACAATTTCTGTTGCCATTCCTTGTTGTTTAATAACCATATTAAGTCTGCCTACTGCTGTTCCTACCCCTGTCAAAACCTGTGCTAAGGTGTCCTGTTCCGCCATGCTGAAATATACTTAAAGAGAGCAAGCAAACAACCACACAATTGCAATTTCCTAATTTAAGGAACACAACTCACTTGTTTCGTAAAACAGTTCAGTTAGTTTCTATGTTTAGGAACCACACAATTTTACCCTGATTTTGTTTCCTGACCCAAGCACATACTTTCTTCGACTCGCCGTCAGATTTCGTTCGAACACCAGGAGCCTGCGTCAGCTGAAAATCAGTCGCGGAGTTCAGGTAGCAGAGTTCAGGTAGTCTGTCTCTTCCCCCAGGTAATTTCGTCACTTCTCTTGGGATGCCTGGATAATCTTCAACCCCTGGTTGGGTCCCTTCTGAGATTTCTAGCCTTTGTTTTCACCCCGGGTGGGGTACATCATCGACGTTTTGAGAGGGACTCAGAAGTAACGAAGCCCAAAAGGATCAGGATCAGCCAACGGCCTAGTGATAGTTTGACTGCTTCACGCAAAATATGGCCCAATCAACGGAAAAACGAGGTATTTATGTTCTGTCCTGATATTTCATGATCACTTCTATTAATTTGACCTGATTACACGAACTTTGGAAGTTTTTACAGTCTTTAATTTAACCTTGAAACTTTAATTTGAGGCAAGGGGTCAATTTGAGGGAGCTATTTGAAATTTCTCGCTCACCTGTAAGAAAAAATGTTCAGACTGAATTGACCCTCTACGGAATTCTTGAATTCTGGTTCCGACCGACAAAATGTTCAGACTGAGTTGCTGGATTGTCAAACTCTTGCTCTCTCAAGACAGGATCAGACAACCGGACTGCTGGACTGCCTCTTTTTCTAAAGTTCCGTGAAGTCCTAAACAGCAAGTTTCAAATCGATCAGACACGATCAGAACGATGTATGGCAGCGGCTTTGGTGGTTCTTCGGAAATGAAAATTCTAGACAACGGCTATGGTAAGCCTCTTGCAAACGTTACAATTCAGGCACCGTCCATGTTAAACCTCTTGCGGTAAAAAACTGCAGAACGGCGGCTATGATAAGCCTCTTGATTTGTGAATTCCAAAAAAAGTGACGGTTATACTCAAATCTTGAAGAAGACTTACAGAGGACCACCCCTGGGCGGGCTTTTGGCCTCTGTATTCACAGATAACTGAAATTTACAATTTACTGGCTTTCTTCTGAGTGCGCCTTATTACGTTCACTAGTTGTTCTTCAACGTGCCGCAAGTGTTTCTGGTTATTCATAGGACTGGAGCATGGAACATCTTCTCCGCATTACTTCGCGTTGTTTTTTCTTTCTTTATCAACCGGACCATATCAGGTTCGCATCCTCGGTCCTAGGCAACATTTCGAGTCCTATAACAGAGCAGGAACTCGCAAGACGTGTTGTAGTTGTTAATATAAAGTTTATTTGCACATGATGACAATATAGCTTCTTCTCCGGTCCACGGCCTGATGTTAACTGCCCTTGCCAACCCAATACGTCACGATTGAGCATCTCTCACCCTTTCACTCTCGATGCTCAATCGTGCTGTATCTATTTCCCACTAGATCCTAATAATACCCCAGTACTCCCTTACTGTTACAAAACATCTTCCAGACAGCTGCAACATGTCTTACATTACACTCATATGCAAAGATAAAACAGACAAAACACAACTGAAGAACTACAGACCAATTTCCTTACTCAACACAGACTACAAGATACCCGCCAAATCACTCACTAACAAACTTAAACATTTCATGCCAACACTAATACACCCAGACCAACAGTGCGGTGTCAAAGACAGAAATATACACAACCACACACACATCATTAGAGACATAATCAACTACACACACGGGAAAGACTGTCCATCCTTCATCTTATCCTTGTATCAAGAGAAGGCCTTCGACAGAATTTCCCACACATACCTGCATAGGACACTAGAACTTTGTAACATAGGAGAATACTACAGACAATGGATACAGATCTTGTATAAAAATCCTGAGAGCAAAGTGTTGGTGAACCATTCACTGACAGCTAGCTTCAGGCTCACAAGATCTGTAAGACAGGGATGCCCCTTATCACCACTCCTGCATGTGCTCACCCTAGAACCTTTCTTAGAGAAGATAAGACAAGACACTAGTATTAAAGGAACCTTCCTGCATGGGATAGGAGAGCAGAAGCTCATCGCTTATGCAGATGACACTGCCTTCTTTCCCACCAGCAACACATCAATAAGGAATATACTCCACACCTTTACCCATTTTGGAAAAGGCAGTGGAGCCAAAATTAATGTACAGAAATCACAGATAATGGGTCTGGGAAAGTGGAAACAAAAGTCTGATTTCTCTCCAGATCTGAGACACATAGACACCATGAAGCTGTATGGGATCACATTTCCATGTGATCCCACAGAAACACACAGACAGACATGGCACGCACTGACCGAACAGATCACAGACATGTTACACAGGTATAGGTACAAGACATCCACAATATTTGGTAGAAGCACAATAGTCAACACATACATATTACCCAAAATAATATATTTAGCAACAGTACTGGACCCTCCCAAACAGACCGTCACAAACATAAACAAACAAATCAGACGCTTCATCTTCACCAACACAATACATAGCATTCAACACAAAACTCTCATACAAGACAGGAAACAAGGGGGGATTGCACTACAGGACATCCAGACAAAAATACTGTCACTTAGAATCAGTCACATAGGTAAAATCATCAGACACCCAGAACAGAACAGACTAGCACTATACTACATAGGCCACAACATCAAACATCTCACACCTCTTAACAATGCAACTGCACACTACCAGGGAAGACTGCCAACATTCTATCAGACATGCATACAGGCAATAAAAGGACATGAACAGTTAATACAGCAAACAACACACACAATATACAAACATTTAGTTAGAGAACAAGCACCATCACTAAGACTTAGGATTAAAAGAGGACACAAATACTTCATGACTGACTTCACATGCACCTTTTCAAACCTACACAACAAACGCATAGCTCCAAAAGCTAAGGAAATCACATACAGACTTTTATACAGTATGACCCCCACAACACAGGTAGAAGCATACATATCCAAACAATGTCAATTATGTAGAAACAACACACAAGAGACAGAGGAACACATTTATTATACATGTCCAACAATTACTGCCACACGCGCAACACTCAAACACCTCATACAAACGCACACAGGCAAACAAACCGACATATATAAAGCAATTTTTCTCAATACTATACCAAAGACAGATAAGGACATACATACAAAACTACTTGTAGCACTTTCATACTACAGACAACTTATATGGACCTGCAGAAATTTTTCCAGATACAAACACCACACATATAACACACACTTAATCTCCTTTATGTACACACACAAAATATCACAACTATTTCCAGAGTAAATCATATGTATTCTTCCTTATTGTATTACAAATTTGGTATACATGAGTGCGAGAAAGAAAGAAGAAACTGTGAGTGAATGGTGAGTGAATGATTAAAAAGATCACATATGGTCAAAAGACCAATGAAAAATCCCTTATGTAAAGAATAGTGGAAGTATAAATGCTTGTATTATTTGTTTCAAAATGATGGTTTAAACCCTTATAGATAAAGGGGAAAAGAAAAAAGGAGAAAAGAAAATCAACTCCTCCCATTCCAAATTACTATTAATGGAATGTTTGCTTTAAATGCACTTGTTGTGCTATACTACCACCACTACTAAGATTATCACTTTAGTAAATAGAACCACATATCTATCATACTATTATTATTATTATTATTATTATTATTATTATTATTATTATCTTTACTATTATTGTTATTATCATTATTATTATTACTATCATTATCTTACCCTTATTATCTTCAGTATAATTAATTTTAAAAGTATCATCATTATAAATTTACAACTTCATCTCCCATGTCCCCCCCCCCTCTTTGCTTAAGGTTTTGTTGCTTTTGCTACTACCCCCACTGGTTGTTTCAAACATTTAACCTGCCTGTACCATCATTAGTGGTCATGAGGCATTGGTCGAGTGGAACCAATTGGTGGGAGTGTAGTGAGAGAAACAAATAAATGTAAAGACTTCCCTTTCTCTTTGTCACCCCCTTTGAATCATGTGAGTGAGTGTTGAATGAATAAATACAAAATCACATATGGTTACCAAACCAATGATACTGTAAAAATTTTTGTGAATACAAATGCTTGGGGAAATGGGGAAAAAACCCAACTCCTTTTACTCCAACTATCATTAAAAACTGCAGTTTGCATTTGTAGGTACCTGCTATGCTATGTTAACACCATTCCAAAGAAAATCATCCTAGCAAATGGAATCACAATTTGTAAAAAGTGTATCCTTTTCATAACTATTATTACCATTGCTGGTTTTTATATTGGCTGTTATTACCCTCAGTATGTCTCTTCTTGTCATTATTATTATTGTCATCATTAGTAATAAAACAAAAACCCTTTTCCCATGTGCCCCCCCCTCCCCTCGCTCATGTTTGTTGTTGCCTTTGCTGATACCCACACCGGTTTGGTTCCAATAATTATCCTGCCTTTACCATCATTGCCCAGATAGTGGTGATAAGGCATTGGTGGAGTGGAACAAATTGGTGAGAGGATGGCAAGGGAAACAAATATGTAAAGATGTCCCCCTTTCCTTGTTTAACCCCCATTCACATGTAAATGTGTTCAAGGAATGGAATATGCTAATGGATAAATTTCCTATGTTGTAAACACAAAATATCACAGATATCTCCAGAGTAAACACAAGTACTCTTCTTTCTGATTTTAAAATTTAGTACACATGAGTGCGAAGAAGAAACAAGAAGATGTGAGTGAATAATGAATGAATGAATACAAAACCACATATGTTTACCAAACCAATGAGATTGTAAAAATGTGTGCAAATACAGATGCTTGTTTACTTTTTACAAAAAAAAAAAAAAAAAAAATAAAGAGGAGGGGGAAAAGGTGAATGAACCCTTACAATTAAGACAAAAGATTAAAAAATAAGCAAGGAGAAAAAAGAAAACCAACTCCTTTTACAAATACTATTATTGAACATTGCAGTTTGCAATTTTTTGTAACTGCTATGCTATGCTAACACCATCCCAAAGTTAATCATTTAGCAAATAGGAATCACATGTTTGGAAAATGTGATCATTACCATAACTATTATTATCTTTGCTGTTTATTATCATTGCTGTTATCACCCCTAGTGGTCTGCTTTTTGTCATTATTATTATTAATGTATTTAGTGTTTATTTGCATTAATATTACTGTTATCATTATTAATATATAACCATCATCTCCCATGTTACCCCCCCTTTCACATGTAAATGTGTTCAAGAAATGTAACATGCAAATGGGTATCTTCCCATGCTATAAACACAAAATATCACAGATATCTCCAGAGTAAACACAAGTACTCTTCTTTAAGATATCAAATTTAGTATACATGAGTGCGAGAAAGAAACAGGCAAAAGTGAGTGAATGTTGAATGAATGAACACAAAATCACAGATGTTTACCAAACCAATGAGATTGTAAATATTTATGTTGATACAAATGCTTGTTTTTTTTTTTTTTAAAAACAAAAAACAAAAGAAAAAAGGGAAAAGGAAAAAATGAATGAACCCTTACAATTAAGACCAAAAAAAAAAATAAAGCAAGGAGAAAAAAGATAACCAACTCCTTTTACACCTACTATATTATTGAACAGTGCGGTTTGCAATTGTTATTGTATGTACCTGCCATGTTTTAACACCATCCCTAAGAAAATCCTTTTAGCAAATGGAATCACATGTTTGGAAAATGTGATCATTATCATAACTATTTTTATCATTGCGTTTATTAGCATTGCTGTTATCACCCTTAGTAGTTTTATTCTTTGTCATTATTATTATAGATGTATTTCATGTAAACATTGCTGTTATTATCATTGCTGTTATTGTGTTATTGTTAACACCCTTAGCAGTTTTATTCTTTGTCATTTTTATTATTTATGTATTTGGTTGTTTATTTGCATTATTATCATTGTAAATCATTATTAATATATATGGCTTTGTAAACCCGTAAACTGTCACATCCCCCTTTCCCACCTTTTTGATACTGGGATTGTTGATTTCTGCTGCCGCCCTCACCGGTTGTTTGTAAACAGTTTTGCACCGCCATGTTTATCATCACCGAGTGGTGGTGATGGTACTTGGTAGGAGTTTTGGAGCTGACAGGAGAGCGGGGCGGCAGGGGAAATAACAACGGCGCACTACCATCACGCGTTTTGTTTTGAAATATTTCCTTACAACAATGTCAATGAAGAAATGTTCAAATGTATAAAATGTTGGAAATTTTGCGCATACGTCACCTACACGTTCACATGCAACGCTCTGTAAAAACACGAACAATACAATCCGCAACGATTTTAACACTCATCATCATCATCAAGTGCCGTGCCGGCTGGCGTAGGCGTTCATGGCTCTCCACAGATCTCGGTCTTTGGTGTTCTGGATCAACTCTGCTGATGATATTTCTCCATGCCACCGTCTCAGTCCGTCCAGCATCATTTCTCTTGGTCTGCTTCTGCCTCTCTTCCCCTCGATCTTTCCAGTTGTCACGATGTTCTCCAATGCCTCTCTTCTCATCACATGACCAAAGAAAGATGTTTGTCTCTTTCTTATTGTTGTATATAGTGTTATAGTTTCATTAGCCTCTTTCAGGCAATCGTTGTTAGTTACTCTGGCAGTCCAAGGAATTCGCAACATTCGTCTTAAAAACCACATCTCTGTTGCTTCTAAGTTCTTCCTAATTTGTTCATTTACATTCCAAGATTCGCTGCCATACAGCAAAACTGGTTCTATATAGCATTTTAGTACTCTCTTTCTTACATTCATTGATAGCGACTTATTGCATAAGATACTCTTCATTTTCTGAAATGCTGTCTTTGCCTGCCCTATTCTGCTCTTAATCTCTTTTGTACATCTTCCATCTGATGTTATAAGTGCCCCTAGGTATTTAAAATTATCCACTTGGTTGAGAATTTCCCCTTCTATTTCTATGTCACATTTTGGCGTCCCCATTTTCTTTGATATCACCATTGTTACTGTTTTCTTGATATTCAAGGACAGTCCTTTCTGTGCACTCTCTGTTACTACACTGTCCAACAATTGTTGTAGGTCTGTTGCATTATCCGCTACCAATACTGTGTCATCTGCATAGCGTATATTGTTTATATTATATCCTCCGATTAGTATTCCTGGCTTCTCTTTGATCTCTCTCATTATTACTTCGCTATACAGGGAGAAGAGATCGGGTGACAAGACACACCCCTGTCGTACTCCTAGCTTTATCTGTTCGTAACTACCCTCTTTATTTCCCATTTTAATTGCTGCTACTTGGTTCCAGTATATATTCTTTATTATTCTTAAATCTTTCCCATCAATGTTGATATCTTCCAACATTTTAATCAGCTCATCATGTTTTACTTTATCAAATGCCTTAGTATAATCTATGAAGCATAAATATATGTCTCTTTGTTTCTCTATTGATCTTTCTATTAGTGTTCGTAATATATATATTGCATTGTTTGTACCCTTTCCTTCCATAAAACCATACTGTTCTTCACTAATTTCCATTTTTATTTTCTTTCTTGTTCTTCTCATTATAATTCTGAGTAGAAGCTTAGTGACATGGTTTATGAGGTTAATTGTACGAAAATCTTCACAATCAATTGCTCCTGGTCTTTTTGGTATAGCTATAAATACAGATTTCAGCATATCACTGGGTAAATATCCACTACTGTAAATATCATTCAACATTTTGGTTAATATATCTACTCCAAATTCTCCCAACACTTCTAATTCTTCTATTGTGATTTCATCTGGCCCAGCTGTTTTTCCTTTCTTCATATGTTTCATAGCATCAGCGACTTCTTCTTTTAGAATAGGTGGGCCTTCTAGGTTACTTTCTTCTGTTAATTCTTCCCTTTCTCCGTTATATAATTCTCTTATATACTCATTCCACCTCTTCATTATAGCACCTTCCTCCAATAAAGTCTGTCCTGTTTTTGATTTCAAACACCCTGTATTTATTCTTATTTTTCTTCCTGTGCGCTCGCTGATTTGTCTGTACATACTTTTTTGATCTTTAATAGAATTTAATTCAATTTTTCTGCATTGCTCATTTAACCAACTTTCTTTTGCCTTCACACATTTATCTCTTATTTCTTTATTTATCTTAGCATACTCTTGTTTGTCATTTTTATTCTGTTTCCTTTTGTCCATCAACCTTAAGATTTCTTCATTCATCCATTTTTTCTTAGCTTTTTGGCTTCTCTCCGGTAATATTTCTTTGCTAGTTTGATGAATGGAGTCCCTTAACATTTCCCATGGTTCATCTATACTCTGTATTTTAGCTATTGCATTGTACCTATTTTTCACAGTCACTCTGTATTGTTCTTGAATTTCTTTATCTACTTTCAGAACCTCTTTATTAAGTCTCAAGTTTTTAACCATTTTCCCCCCTCTCTTTAATCTTACTTTTATTTGTCCACATAGTGGTACATGATCACTGTTACCGTCAGCACCAGGCATTGTCTTTACATTAATTAATGCATTTCTAAATCTTTTATTAATAAGTATGTAGTCAATTTGGTTGCGTATTTTCATACAAGGGCTTTTCCATGTGTATAGTCGTCTTTTATGGTGTTTAAACCATGTGTTTCCAATTATCATATCATTAATATTTGCCCATTCTATTAGTTTCTCTCCTCTTTCATTTCTTGTACCTAAACCGTAATTCCCCACTATATCCTCTATTTTTCCCTTTCCTACTTTTGCATTAAAATCCCCCAGTATTATTTTTATTTCTTGTGATCCAATTTGGGCTATTGCCATTTCAAATTCATCGTAAAAGTTTTGTATATCTTCATCACTACTGTTTGTTGTTGGTGCATATACTTGTATAATATTTATATCTATTGGTTTGCCTTTGATTTTGACCATTATAACTCTATCTGAAATGCACCAGTATCCAGTCATAGATTTGGCTGTATTTTCATCAAATATTATTCCTACACCTTTTTCATGTGTGTCCCCTCCAGAATAAATTATTGTGTGTTTGTCGGTTATAATTTTGCCAGATCCCTTCCATCTTATCTCACTTATGCCTAGTATATTCATTTTCATGTTTTCCATTTCTCTTAGAACATTGTTTAACTTTCCTAGCTCATTTAATGTCCTAACATTCCACGTTCCTACTCTAAATTTATTTAGTTTAGTTATTGTTTTAGTTTTAGTTTTGCCATCAGTAGCTGGATGACGGTCTGGTGTCACCTGTGGCTCATGACTGTCCCTACCGGACGAGGATGTCCTAAGACAGCCATTAACGTCGTTCACTATTTCTGAAATGTGTGTCGCCATGAAATCTTGGGAAGATAATGTGGTGGTTTCCCCTTGCCTTCCACATTCACACGGTGGTCTTTTAACTCTGCCTTTAACACTCAATAAAAGTTTAAAAAAAAAAAAAAAATAAGAAATTAAATTTCACGCGTCATCCAAAAACTTACATATGACAATGCTCCGTAGCTCACAATGAAAATTCACAAATAAACGGCAACACCTTGAACATTCACTATTCACACTAAATACACCATTCTGTTTACGGAGAAGAAGAAGAAGAAGAAGAGAGAGAAAGAGAGAGAGAGAGAGAGAGAGAGAGGGAGAGAGAGAGAGAGAGAGAGAGAGAGAGAGAGAGAGAGAGAGAGAGAGACAGACAGACAGACAGAGACAGACAGAAAGAATAGTCGGGCAACTAAAGGGAGAGAATCTAATACATATAGCATTGCATTATGTTGTTTCTCCCAAGAGAAATAACTCGCAATAGAGCACCAGAAACGTTTCGTTGTCCCTACCGACAAAGAAATTTAACATGTGGATAAACCGCTCATAAGTTTTGTTTAACTTGTAGCAAGGCATACATAGGCATCTGATGTTTGCGACAGATTTAATCTGTTGAATAATAAACTGTGCGCAGTCATTGCGCAAACACTTAGCGAATCTTACTGCATCTAAAGGTTAAGTCAGATTTTCACATTCAAGAAGCATACTTACCTGGCACGGGAGCTACCATGATCAATAAGGTGGTGCTCCCAGGTTGAGGCCCTTCCATTGCACTTCGGTTGGGTTGACGCCTGCGATCACCCCAAATGTGGGTGACTCGAGTGCGTAATTTTTTCGTAAGGGGGACTGCGTTCGCGCTATCCCCTCAACATGAAAGGAAAGAGCGATGAACTGTAGGTTTCAGTTATGTAATACACGCAGATTTTATTTCACACGTGTCCAGTCCGCAAGGAGACTTGAAGTCAAGGTCTATGTTTCCACTTCATCATGTAGCGGGCTTGAATACACGTGACATTCAACACGCCACAATTTCTGTTTTAGTGATATTTATTTAAACACAAGTATTAATTACTTGCTATCTGATGTACACTTTCAGCAGTTCCATGGCTGCAGCATACCATGGCCAGACTGCGAGAACAGCAAATTAAAAGAGGGGTGACCAAACAAGAACACTACGCAGGAAGCCAAAGACGATTGATAAACCAACACAGAACTGGTGCGGGATTTGCTGAGGAGGGGATCACGAGCACTTATGGACTGAATGGTTCGATGTGCAATGAGGATGATCTGTCGACTAACTAACTAACTAACTAACTAACTAACTAACTAACTTCAGCAGTTCAATTCGTCTGTGTGAATTTCGTGTCACATGTGCCATTTTCTGTCATTATTTTGACAAGGCGGGAGCAACCTGGTACATGTTCAGAATTTACATACATTTCAATCGTTGAGCTTTCTTACCCTTTCAGAGGAAATCGATTCATTTACATGTTGATTTATAAACCTTATCGTTCGTTTTAATATTTACCAAATCCGCAAACTGTCTTCTGTCAAACGAAGATAACTTGTACAGCCAAGCTCTCGCACAAACTATTTAAAGGCCATTACAGCACAGCACATAGAGAATTTCCTTACCAAAGGGAAATAACACTCTCTTCTAAATGTTTTCAGCATATGCCTATTTTGCGTAACATAGACCTACTGATATTAAATTATACAGAAGATTAAAATCCCGAAGATGAGCTCATTTCTGAAATATGCAAAATTCCTTCCATTGTTTGGAAATTAACTTTAAGAAAACAGAATTCGATTTATAATTTCATAATATTGTGAGGAGAAAAACTGACAAGATCCGAAATGAAGTTATAAAACCGACGTCCTTTATGTGTCCTCTCACTCTCACGCGCGCGCGAGATAGATAGATAGGTCAGATAGGTAGGTAGGTAGATAGATAGGTAGTAGATAGATAGGTAAGATAGGTAGGTAAGGTAGCTAGGTAAGTTAGCTAGGTAGGTAAGATAGATATATAGATAGATGGAGGGAGGAGGGGAAAGTTGTTATCCATAAAACAAAGGGGCATAATATTTATTCAACTGTTAAGAAGGGATATGACTCTTCGGAATTTGTTTCGGATGATTTAATTGTTGAATAACTCATACTGGAATCTGACACTTTAATGCTATCATGATAGTTATAATATGAAGATTATAAGCGGGTGACATATTTTGTTTCTTTATTACGTGTATTTTAAATAAGGTATAATGCAATGCAATAATAGTATAAAAAACCTGCACGTTGAGGGGTATTTGCTATCTGATCGAATCGAATAATTTGTAACTCTGGTTTCTCTTCACAACGTACAAATCTTCTCCATTAATAGATTATCTATAGGTTTCTCTTCTGCAATGGCAGAAGTTCGCGTCTATGTGGATCTGATGTAAACGCGGCATTTCGTGTTAAATGTTTTAGTGATTATTTTTGTTACAGCTCACCGACTCGCTCCGTTATACGGAATCACATATCTAGTCAATATTTCTCAAATTGTGAAAGCCGCAGTGTGAAATTGCGTATTTTCCCCGGATTTAGTGGTGATATTCGTTGTTTTTTTGATTTTCTGGATATTTCCCCGGAATTATTACCTGAAACAAAAAATTTTTCAATCTGTATTCGAATATCACTGATGTCAGGATCTCGATAAATGACTACGATGTCCAGCTACTCCACCAGTCCGGAACGATAGTGTGTTCCATAACTGGTCCCGGGGCGGCTGCTAAAGCAACACCCGCACTTATTATGAGTGCCCTAACTGGTCCAGGAGGTGTACCTTTTGGGGGAGTCGTGGACCTGCATAGGTTCGAAGTTCCCACTAGGTGGTACTTTCACCTGTCAGCAGAGGTTCAGAAAGCCGTGTATGACAAGATACACGGAAAAAAACTTTCGCTACCAAGTCTAGGGATAGACATATCACTACAACATCTAGACAAAGAAAGGGACAGGCTGACCATCCACTGGCTACCTGTCACGATTGCTCCTCAAGGAGTTAAAAAACTGGTGCACAGTATTACAGGAGACGACAAGGCTGAGGTCTTTAGGATAAAGAATGGGGCTGGCAAGTGGGGAGCGCTCTGCAACCCAACAAAGGAAGTTCCCCATTATATACGGATCTACACTCCCGGTATAACGAACAATAACCACAGAGTGTTGATCACGATGCCGGGGAGAAAGACCGATTGTCCAGCTTTGTCGTGTCCTCCTTTAAAGTGTCGTCCCTGGAGTGAAGAGAGTCAACACCCACATTATAATATTTTTTTCCCCTATCAATATCCTGGAGAATCCACCAGCTTCCGTCCAACACACTCCATCAGCCCGTGGACACCTTTTCCTATCACTCTCTCACTGTCGTACTATGCCCCCTCTCATACTTCCCCAACGCAACATACTCAACAACTCTTGCTTCTAAAATTTAATAAAGATTAATTTATTAAAAGAAAAGTGTAACGTATATGAGACGTGTATGCGAAGAAAATGCGTGATGTGTTCTATACTGTGTGTATGATCGGACTTTCAGATAATAGCATAGTTTCTTCATTGCAAGGGCACACCACAGCACATTAAATCATAACCAGTGCACCTCACCCGGTGTCGAAACCCTCTTGCCGGATACTGACTGTCATCTGTAGCCACCTGGTAATCCATCTTCATGATCATCCGAAATAGATACTGTTTGTAAGTACAGATTGATTACGGACTGATTGTCAACTAACTTTGTAAGTTCCTATCGGTCCTAAAGAATGCACCAATCCTTTGTAGTGTATTTAGGTTTTACTGTTAATGTTTCTACACTTGATCCTAACTAGTGTTCATATAGGTTCAAGTATATGTCATATGTAGTATTACACGGGAATCTAGCACACGATGTGACTTATCCGTTAATGTTCTCGTTCCTTAAACAATGTTTGTCCGATGTGTGATATATCAACAATTATCACCCATCCTATGTGAACCATACCACGCAGGAGTCGTTATATTGGCTGGCTCTTCTGGGCCATGCCATGGTGAACCCTTCTGAGTATGAGTCCAGCGTAAACATATACCATCTTTCTTCTCGGACGTTATTCCTTTTCCGTAAGAATCATTTTAGAGTCCAACTGGTGGTCGTCCAATTGGAGTGCACTTCTTCAAAACCAGTGTTGAGTTTCCTAGTAACTGGTGGGGAACCTGTGGGAAAACCAACACATCATGTGAGAGCACTAGTCACTGATCCTACCGGCTGGGTGTAAGCTTATTACCCTGCTCTGTTATTTTACAGCTAACTACTCTGTCAGAGAGCCTTATAGCTTCTCACCTACGTCCGAATCAGGCTATGATAAGGAAAGACCAATAAACAGAGTGCAACCTCAGTATTCTATTCACCCTAGCAGAGCCAATATCACTATTCTACTCTAACTAGTTTTCCACTAACAGTGCTAATCATCACACTATAGTTTTAACAAGGCTACAGTCTATATTAATTAGAACTAATAGACTATATTGACTACCTTATGCAAAACCGCCTCATTCCGGGATGACTACTACACTTTGCCATAACGACACATGCTAGTTAATATTAAATTAATCTAACACTGTAGAGCTCTCCCACAAACACGTCCATCATAATCCACGGTTTTGGTCAACTCCCCATCTCCAATCATGGTTTATGGCAAAACCTAAAATTGGTCACGTGACATGGTTGACGTCCTGCAGGTGTTATTTGGGCATATCATCCATTGTCAAGAATCCCTTTTCCCTGGCTTAGTCACTGTCAAAGTTGTCATCACTTGTTTTGACCTCCCCAACAAACTAACGAGTTACTGTATGATCCCAACAACAGTTTTCCCCAACAAGCTGCCAATCTCCTTGATTTCCGGAAACTATAAATTGACAGACGGACTGTTTTCTTCCGAGCTGAGTACTTCCGCTTCCAATCCGACTTGTTTATAATCTGTCAAAGCGATGTATGATTCAGCACATTCACTTCCTCTACACATCTGCAACTGTTAATTTTGCCAGACATGTGATGGCCGACATCCGATTGCCACCATGATCCCACGGGTTCCATCTGTATTCAAATGTTGACAAACTGTCAAAGCGATGCCGGGATTTGTCTCAATCACCACCGAATGCTCCCAATCCGTCGACCAGATGTACACGTGCAGCTACAAATATTGTCCTGGGATTTTGACATCCGATTTGTTTTTTCTGTTAGTTAAAATAGTTGTCGCTGGCAGATAGTCCGTTTTATCAGAAAGCCTCTATAATAATCAATGGTTAAACGCAAGGTTTTATTTTGTGACAAGCTTGTGGCCAAAACAACCACTGGGCAAATAAATGCCCTAGTCGACGACAATCGACGACACCAATAGCAGCAACAATAAGTGTTCAAAGCCAAGAAGATTTCCCACCGCTCGAAAGAGAAACCTCTCCACGGGGAGAGATTGAACTGACACAAACCTTCAACAGTCAAATCAACACACAAGAAAATAACACACAAGAAATTAATACACAAGACATAAATCCAAGGAATGAAGACTCTGACGGTTTTCAAGTCGTCAGCAAAACAAAGAAAAGAACATGGGCTAACAGAAGACCGCAGTCAAAACACAGCGACAACACAAAAACAGACGATTTATCACTGCCAAAGAAAGAAAAAGTCAAAGACACTATAGGCAAGACAAAGGAAACTGAACAAGAACAACAAGAGGAGACACAAGTACAAGACGAAGACGACACATACAGCATACCAGACACTCTCTTCGTAGACACAGACACAAGTGATAAGAACGAGGAACAAGATGATCCTCCCACACAAACCTTTGACGCTACAGACATGCTCGCCTAAATGTACTCAACAAGGATAATAATTTTGCGTGTGATTCTATACACTTATTATATCTCATTCATTTGATTTTACTTAAATTATAATGACTAGTGATTTAGTTATTATTACTTTAAACATTTGTGGTATACGTACAAAATTACAACATATTATCACACTAATAAACAAACACAAACCAGATTTTCTACTACTACAAGAAACAAATATATGTTCAAAAACATACGCACAACATATCACCACACAGCTAGGCCTCAGACATTCATGCTTTAGTTTAGGCACACACAAAATTGGGTCAGGAACAGCTATTCTGCAGACATCAGACAGGTGGGACATAATTAAAACACACACGGATAACCATGGACGAATCTCCATAATACAGGTAGAAAACACTATACAAGCATACACCATAGTGAACATACATGCACCACCAAATTACAATCACCAACCAAACTTTTACCAAGAATTAGACACCTTACTTATACAAACATACAGAGGGCAAAATATTATCCTTGCAGGGGATTTCAATTTTGTACTCTCAGATTTGGATATCGTAGGGGCAGGCAAAGCAGGAATCAAGACACAATTAAGGAGAAATGACAGAAGTGGAATACATCAACTGGATATACTAAAGAATACCCTAGACACACACAATCTAATAGACGCTTTCCGATACAGACACCCTAATAACATTGCAACAACACACAAAAATAGGGCTTACAATAGATCAGCCAGATTAGATAGAGTATACTCAAATTCAACACACCAAATAATACACACAAAACATCTACAAGAGACATTACAATACACAGATCACAAAGCAGTACTAACACATATCACTACAGACACTACAAACACAAGGCCATCAAAAAGAACATCACATTGGAAGTTCAATAACTCCTTACTCCAACATAAAGGTTATTTACAACATGTGACACAACTTATTCTAACATACACTAATAGCACACCCACGGACAACATAACACAAATTTGGGATTTACTAAAGAATACAATACGGTATAGAACACAACAGTTAGCATCCATCATACATAAAGACAGACTACAACAAGAACATATCTTACAGACAGCAATACAACTCACAAAACAGACTGACAGGAATGCACCACACCTAAACAAACTAGAATCACAATTAGAACAACACCAGCAACACACACTCCGCGGTGCACTCCTTCGAACTAAACTTACTAACATATCAGAAGAAAGTCCCAATAGACAGCACCTTGCATTAGAGCAAAACATTCAACGCAACAGACAAATAGGAGCAATAACAGACATGCAAGGAAACACACAAACAGAGACAGTACATATACTAGAAACATTCCAACAGTACTACACTGACCTATATACAGCAGAACCCGCCAACACACAAACACAAAATAGATTCCTAAAATACACAAACAAATTGTCAGACACAGATAAAGACACACTAGACACAGAGCTTACATTAGCAGACATAACACATGCACTCAATCAAATGCAAAAAGACAAAACACCAGGACCAGATAGACTCACAGTAGAATTCTACCAACACTTCTTTCCTATCCTAGGCAATTTCCTTCTAAAAGTCTACCAAGAAGCTTTTCATAAACAAGAACTCCCAAACACTTGCAACATGTCATATATAACACTCATACCTAAAGACAACACAGACAAAACACAGCTGAAAAACTATAGACCCATCTCCTTATTAAACACAGACTACAAAATTCTAGCAAAATCACTTGCAAACAAAATTAAAAACTTCATGCCATCACTCATTCACCCAGACTAACAGTGCAGTATTCAACACAGAAACATACACCAACATACACACTTCATTAGGGATTTCATTACATACACCCACCAGAAAGACTGTCAATCCTCCCTTTTATCTTTAGACCAGGAGAAGGCCTTTGACAGAATCTCACACTCATACTTACACAAAACACTAGCACACTACAACATAGGACAGTACTAAAGACAGTGGATAGAAATACTGTATAAAAATCCTGAAAGTAAGGTACTGGTGAATCAATCACTCACTGTCAGTTTCAGAATCAATAGATCTGTCAGACAAGGGTGTCCACTATCACCAGTCCTATATGTACTCACACTAGAACCACTCTTAGAAGCAATTAGACAGGACACTAACATTAAAGGTACATTTATACAAGGGTCTGGAGAGCGGAAATTAATTGCTTATGCAGATGACACCGCTTTCTTCCCTACAACCAACACTTCCATAACGAACATACTTCACACCTTCAGACAGTTTGGTGAAGGAAGTGGGGCCAAAATAAACATACAGAAGTCTAAAATAATGGGTCTGGGGAAGTGGAAGAATAAAGCAGATTTCCCCCCGGATCTAACAGTCACAGATAACATGAAGATTTATGGGATCACTTTTCCATCCAATCCCAGAAAAACACACTACAGGAACATGGCAATCACTGACAAAACAAATTATAGACATACTACATAGGTTCAAATACAAGACATCAACAATTTTTATACGAAGCACTATTGTAAACACCTTCATCTTTCCTAAAATACTATATTTAGCCACAGTGTTAGACCCACCAAAACAAACAATCACAGACATAAACAAACACATCAGAAAATTCATCTTTAAAAACACAATCCACAGTATAAAGCACAAGACTTTAATACAAGAGAAGACTAGAGGGGGAATTTCACTACAGGACCTTAACACAAAAATACAAGCATTAAGAATCAACCACATAGGACGCATCATCAATCATCCAGATCAACACTCGCTAGCATTATACTATATTGCAATTAGATTACACAGAATTAAGAAAATAGACAAAACAACACCGCACTATTACGGCACACTACCGCACTTCTACAGAACATGTATGCAAGCAATTCAAGGTAATGAACACTTAATACAACAGACAACCAAGCAGATATACAAATATTTAGTACAACAACAAGCCCCACCACTACACCTGAGAATCAAAAGAGGATACAAATATCACATGAAAGACTACAGTTGCACCTTCACTAACTTACACAACAAACATATCACATCAAAATACAAAGAAATAACATACAGGCTAATTTATAATATGACCCCGACAACAGAGAGAGCTGCACAAACATCCAAGCAAATAGCCCCATGCAAATTATGTAGACAAAATATTCAGGAAATAGAGGACCATCTCTTCTATGAATGCCCAGCAATCACAGCCACTAAGATTGCACTGCAACAATTAATAGAAACACACACAAACAAGAAAACTGACGCTTATAAGGCCATATTTTTTAATACAATACCCACAGCCACAAAAGACAAACACACTAAACTTCTTGTTGCACTGGCGGAGTATAGAAACGTAATATGGTCGAGTAGAAACTCGGCCACCCACAATCACCAAACAATACAACCACACACACTAGCAAAGATTTTTCAACAAAAAATCGCCCAGCTATTCGCAGATTAATAAACAAGAGCCACCCCCATCAAGTTCCACACTACATAACATACATGTTCAAACACACACTCTCACAGTATATTTCTATACTCCGCATGTGTACCACTAAGCCCAATCATTGAGGAACAAAGCGCCAAATAACTGAATAAATGTCCCTTCTTTGTTACTGAGTCCTGGAGCCCAACCTAGACAGAACAATGGGACGGTGGCCTTTGTGAGTCAGTGGTCTTGTCGACCGAAGTTTGACCTCGGTCTGAACAGCTCAGGTAAACTCTTTAGTGAACCTAATAAATTCCATTCTCTTTACTCTCTCTCTCTCTCTCTCTCTCTCTCTCTCTCTCTCTCTCTCTCTCTCTCTCTCTCTCTCTCTCTCTCTCTCTCTCTCTTTCTCCCCCCCCCCCCACCCCAAACATGAATGACTATACGCTGTATTCGCAATGTAAAAGCCTGTTTTTGTACATAATAAATGGGATATTTATGTATACGCTGAATTCGCGAATGGACAACTTAACAATTCCAATCTGTTTACGCGCTCTCTCTCTTTATCCCTCCCCCTCCTCTCCCCCTCCCCAGCTCCCTCTCTCTCCCTCCCTCCGTGTTGACCGCGTTCCTGGTCTCAACCCACCCCACCACAAGTAAACCCTGGGCACTTGCGATTAAGTCGAGGGCTGTCATTCAGCAATAATATTGAATTCACTTACAGGAAACTAAGCTTGCATGAGACTGCCTGCAGTGTAAAACGTGGGGCGGCTTTTGCCGTTTCGACCTTGACACCAACATTTCTTTTAATGTATATATTGTCGGTGTGGAAGAGAACGCGTGATGTGTGTTGAAGGTTTATAAGCGTGTGAGAATGATGGGTTTAGAATGAACGAGGGGAAGGAATCATCACCACATCATAGTCGTTGTTGTCTCCGTCATTATCATCACCATTATCAGTTGTCTCCGTCATTATCATCACCATTATCATCACCATTACCATCACCATTATCATCATCATTATCATCACCATTATCATCACTATTACCATCAATCAAGTTAGAATGGGATGACTGAAAGCGTACGTCATTATCATAACTGTATATGTATGTTTTTGTTTCATTAACGCATATGACATAACACTAACAAACGGCAACGCTCTGTAATATACACAAACAAAGAAACACGCATTGCACCTTGTAAATATACATTGCTTTGTATGAAATAAACGTTTAAAAAAAAAACGTTAAAAAAAATTAAATTAACTGGACTGATTGGAGCAGCAGTGATCATTTTCATAATAAATATTGTGGTTTTCTTTGTGCCGAAAACATATACTGTGTGAAATTCATTATATACGGAGTTTACGTATTGAAAAGAAAGTTTGTTATTCAAGTGTGTTATTCTAAAGGATATTGATAGAAAATGACAAGTTCATCTTTAACACTGGCGTCAGATGTGCTTAACGGAAACCTGCTTCACCGCACAGGTACAGTTGTTATGTCTCTCTCCGGTCCTGGAGCCGCAGCCAAGTCGACGCCAGCGTTCATAGCGAGCGCACTCGCTGGACTGGCTGGCGTGCCGCTAGGCACAATAGCCAGTCTACACAGGTGTGGGTCACCGACACGGTGATTCGTGACTTTAACAGAAGATGCGCATGTCAAACTTTACGATAGGCTACACCGGGTACAGTTACAAGTATCAAATTCGGACATCAATATTTGTCTGGAGCATGTAGACAAAGAAAGGTAAAAACTTACTTTGCATTGGATCCCAGCGGCAATGAAGATAGAGGGTGTGAAGGCAATCGCCGTACATGCCACTGGGGACCCGAATGTGGAGGTATTTCCACTAAACAACTCTGGAGGTAAATGAGGAGCCTTATGTAACCCCGTACAGGACATCCCCCATCACACAAATCTAAACATAACGGGGGTTACCAAAAACACTCACAAAATTCTGATAACATTGCCCAGCAGGAGAACTGCTTATCATGTGTGTGGTATGGACGACCACTGGTCCAACAAATGTCCAGCTAAACATACAAACAAGCCTGTTGTGGCACAAGAAGATGTAATAAATTGTCCACCTCTGAGAAGGCAAGGACCAGCACAACATCAACAAAACGAACAACGTGGAAAACAATTTGAACAACAGCCCACACAACAAGAACATCAACAAACGAATACGCCAACAGACAATCAAGAAAACTACATTCTGGAAACGAAAACAGAAGAACCCTTTACAACTGTTTACCACTCCAAAACCAGAAAAAAACAACTACGAGGATTAAGTCCTAACTCAACAAGCAGTACTAAGGAAGAAGAAGAAGAAAACTCACCAAGCAAATCATCGCCAAAAAAGAAGGAAAGACAAACCGGAAATACTGACGAAACCATCAGCAACGACTCCTTTGATGATATAACTAAATAAGAATTGACATCTAAGAACACTACTGACACTGACACTGAAACCGAAGAAGATGGCTTACTGTTTCAACATCTACAATCAGATCACGTCTGCACTAAGACAACAAGAAAAAATAACTATCTCAACTAGACAACCTCGTTCGTATCTGATTTCTTATTACTGTTAGTCAACAATATAATTTGCTTGTTTTGATTAATTTATGATGTCTAATGATATTGTTATTATTAGTCTGAACATTTCAGGTTTACGCACAAAACAAAAACACATCGTCACACTCATACACAAATACAAACCCGATTTCATTCTCCTACAAGAAACAAACATATGCGAATACACAGACGCAAAGCAAATCACTACACAATTAAGGCTCACACACTCATGCTTCAGTCTGTCGACACATCGTACGGGTTCTGGAACCGCTATACTGCAGACTTCAGATAAATGGGAAATTACTGGCACACACAAGGACGACCAAAGAGACATTACCATCATACACGTTAGAAACAACACACACACATATACGCTTTAGTCAACATACATGCCCCAGCAAATTACAGCTACCAACCACAATTCTTCGAACACTTAGAAAACCTATTAGCACAGACATTCAGAGGGAGGCATGTTGTTTTAGCAGGTGATTTTAATTGTTGTTTAGCTTCGGCTGACATAATAGGCGGGGAAGTGAAAACG
>JACEFZ010010520.1:800000-807158 GCA_014155875.1 Cepaea nemoralis | reverse complement strand
TAATGTTACCATCTCTGTTGTTATTTTGTCAGGACCTGCAGCGTTTCCTTCTTTCATTTTTTAATAGCCATCTCTACATCCATCCATCATATGCCATGCCGAAAAGCGTTGGTGGTCACGATTCGCCATTTCACTCGACCACCAGAGTCGTGGATCAGCTCAGTGTTCTTGTCTCGACCATACCACGTGGCCAAGCCATCCATGTATTTACTTCTCTATCTTCCCCTTATTCTCTTCCCCTCGATCTTGCCAGTTGTGACCAAGTTCTCCAATTCCTTTCTTCTCATAACATGCCCAAAAAAGTTTGACTGTGTAAGTCTAATTTCTCTAATCTGTTTATACGAGTTTCATGTGTTTCTTGAAGGACTTGGTCATTGGTTGATCTGCCTGTCCATGTTATTCTTTGCATTCTCCTCAGAAACCACATTTCCACAGCCATCAGATGTTTTTCAGCTTGACTACTCATTGTCCACGCTTCACAACCATACACAAGTACGTGTTCTATGTAGCACATCAACACTCTTTTTCTCGTTGCAATTGGCATCTTTTTATTGATCAGTATGTTTTTCATCTTGAAAAAACCACCTTCGCCATGACAATTCTTGTTCTAATCTTTTCAAGGCATCTCCCATAAGATGTTATGACTGTTCTGAGATAATTGTACATATTAACTTGTTTAAGAATATTTCCATTTACTTGTATATTACATTGCAGTATTCCCTTCGTCCTAGTGACGATTGTAATCTGTGTCGTCTTACAATTCAGTTCTAATCCTAGTTGTTCACTGTGCAACAACCGCATCTACCAAACGTTGAAGATCTTGCTCATGGTCTGCAGACTGATCTGGAGACATTATACATCCCTGTCTCACCTTTCTCTTAATAGGCTGATATTGACCTACTTCATTGTCAATTCTGATGGCAGCTTGTTGTTTCCAATATATGTTTTTTTTTAACGTGTAAGGTATTCACCATCAATTTGTAGGTCTGCAAGCATCTCTTTCATGTTGACATATCTTACTCTATCGAAGGCCTTTATGTTGTCAATAAAGCAAAGGTAAAGATCTTTATTTACTTCTATAGAAAATTCACTTACCGTTCTCATCATATACACACCATTTACTAGACCATTGCCTTCTACGAACTCACATTGTTCTTCTCCAATTTCAGGTTGTATTTTCTTCATCACTACTCTTTGCATGATAATTCTTAGCAAAAGCTATATGATGTGACTCATTATACTAATTGTTCGATGTTGATCACATTCCAAGGCTCCTGATTTCTTTGGGATTGCAATAAATACAGAATTACATAATTCGTGAGGTATATTTCCAATATCATATTTTGTGTTCAGCAGTCTGGTGACTTGATTTATTAATTTTTCTTCTAAAGTATTAATCAGTTATGTTGTGATGTTGTCTGAACCGGAGGTCTTGCCAGTTTTCATATGGTTAAGAACATTTTGAACCTCCATTTTCAAAGTTAATGGTCCTTTATTATTATTTAACATATCATATTGTTCTTCTCTGTTAGCATCATAAAGGTTTTTCACATAATCTGACCATACATATACAATCTGATCTTATTCTAGTATGATTTTCCGTCGTTTGCTTTTAGACATGTTGCTGATATACTGTTCTTTTATAAGTAAGCTCCTGAATTCTTTTGTGCATTACTTTGATATTTTTTCTTCTTTTTCGTCTTCTTTCGTTCGCCAGAAATATGTCTATAACTGTAATGTTGTCTCTTGTATGAATCTAACAGTTTTTTTTTTAGTTTACCCAGCGGTCCATAGAGTTTATCTTCCATTGTTGTCTCTCTAGGCCAGAAGGTTCGCCTGGATATGTTGTAGTTTGGGCAATCCTGGAGTATGTGCTCTGCTGTCTGCGACGCCAAACCACATGTGCACATGGCTGAGTCACCAATCTTGAATTTTGTATACATGTGGTTGCGTAATCTATTGTGTCCTGTTCTGAGGCGCAGAAGAATTACCTGTTCTGGTCTGTCCATAACGTGGTAGTCGTTTTGAGAGGGTTTGGTGGCCTTCTGACTGATTTGATCATTCTTTTCTTTTGGTGGTATGTAATGGGCACATCAGGTTGTTCTTCTTTTGCTCCTTCCTTAGCCAATCGATCAGCTCTGTCGTTTCCGGGTACTCCACAGTGGGATGGTATCCACTGTATGGTGACCTTATGCTGACTGCTAAGTTCAGAAAGTAGTGTCCTTAGAACTGGCAATTTCCCAGACAGAAGCGCCTCTATTACGGATTTTGCATCTGTCAATATCACCACAGATTGTGTACCATGGCTGGTATTTTGTAATTTCTCTGTTACTATCTTGATTGCCTCAATTTCAGCATCATAGTTATGGCAGTACTTTCCTGTTGGAACTCTGGCCGTGTCCCTAGTATTATTTGGGTATTCTATGTACACTCCCGCTCCTCCATTTCGAACAGCATTTTGTGCTGACCCATCTGTGTAGATTCGGATCCAGAGATCATGTGGGTATTCGTCATCAAGGAAGCTGAGAGTGGCTGTTCTGCGCTGTACGCTGTTCTGTTCTTCCTTGTCAAATATTCCTCTCACTTTTGTCTGGATTTTTGATATTTTGACTGTTGTGTTATTTTTCAATTTCTATGCAATTTTTTTCTCAAGCTATGCTTCTCTTACCTCATTACATACTGTTCTGACCTTACTGTGAATTTCGTCATATTTGTTGTGTCTTCTTGTTCCCTTTAGATGTAAAATTTCTTCATTCATCTATTTCTTACGAACTACTTTCTTTAATTTTGGAATAGTTGTTTATGCAGCCAAATTGATTGAATTCTTCAACATTTCCAATTGAACATCCACATCAAGAAATAGGATCTCTCTGATTAGACAGTGTATCAAATCTGTTCTTTACTTTTATGTTAAAAATTACCTTGTATTACCTTGTCATTTTTCAATGTACACAGATCATATTTAGTGTTTCCTGGTGAATACTTGACTTTCTTTAACTTTACCCTCAAAGTTCCTGTATTCAATCTGTGATCACTGTAGCAATCAGCATTTGGAACTGCTTTTACGATTGTTAACGCATGTCGAAACCTTCTGCTAATCAGGCTGTAATCAATCTGGTTTCTAATCCTGATATCAGGGCTCCTTCATGTCCATAATCTTCTAGGATGTTGTTTAAACCTGGTGTTTCCTATAATCATGTCCTGCTCTTTTGCCCATTTTACAAGTCTGTATCCTCTTTCGCTTCGCTCTCCCAAACCAACTGTGCATTCATCGCCTTGAATTCCTACTTTTGCATTGAAGTCACCCGTTATGATATTTATTTCTGAATGTTTACATTTTTTCAAAGCAGACTCGATGTCATTTTAAAATTCCTCTATGCAAACTTCACTGCATTCTCCCGTCGGGGCGTATATTTGAATGACGTTTATGTTAAAATGTCTGCCGATTAATTGTACTAATAGAACCTTGTCTGAAACAGCCCAATATCCTTTAAATGATTTTGATGTTTCTCGATCAAAGATAATTGCTACACGTCTTTGCCGTTTTTCTCCCTCAATCCATTTATTGTTTGATGTTATCTAATTTTAAGTCATCGCTTAACGTTCGAACATTCCGTGTTGCTAATATCAGCGTTGTTATTTTATTGACCCTGCTTGTCCCATAATAAATCATCATTATATACGGTATATCTGTTTATTATCTCTTTATTATCATTTATAATTTCTCCAATTTTTTTCTCCGATGCAACTTCCTGTTACATGATTTTTCTTCTAAGTAAATCTTTTTTTATATTTTCATGCAATTCTTTCGAGTTGCATTTTATTTCTAGATCCTCTATTTTTTCGTATTTTTATGCAACCACTACTCTTTGGCAACTCTGCGCATGTGACGCATTTCTCTGTCTATTAATATATATTCTGGAGTGCTCTTTGCTTTATTTCTTTCAGTCATTTTGCTCAAGATTTCATCGATTATCCATAATTGCTTGTTCTTATTTTCCTTAACTGGAAAGTATGTATTTGCAATCTGTATGCTAGTTTTTACACATTCCCATTTTCTATTAATTTCCTCTTTGGGATTTTCATGTCTATATTGTTCCATGCTTTAAACGATTAGCCTATCATATTTATTGTTTACTTCAATCAGGTATAGTTGACTTATGTCTGGTTGTTTCAATGCTGATATATCTATTTGAGGTGTCTTCGATGTCCTTACTCCTGTGTTTTGAAGTTTCATTTGTAATTTTAAGACTGCAGGATTGTGGTCAGAGTTGATATCAACATCAGGTTTTGGTTTCGGCATTTCTAGCATTGCTTGTAAATCTCTTTTTAATCATAACATGGTCAATTTGGTTTCTTTTTCTATCTCCAGGGCTTTTCCACGTACAATTTGCTATAGTTTTGTTGGGGAAATGTGTTACAAATAATAAGATGGTTTGTTTTCACAAAACTGTATCAGCCGGTCTACTCTGTCGTTTCTGTTTTCCCTACCATGTTGCCCTGTTATCTGATATTTAGTTTTTCCAACTTTCGCGTTCATGTTTCACATGACAGTTAGGACCTCTGATGATTTAACAATGGTCAGTGTTTGTTGTAGGTCTTCATAATATTCTTCTAGCTGTTCATCACTATAATTAGTTATTGGAGCATACATCTATACAATTACTATGTCGAAAGGTCTTGCCTTGCTTTTTTAAAAGTATCATTCCATCTTTATGAGCCCCAAATCCACTAATATTGTTCTCTAAATTACTTTATAGTAAAGTTCTTACTCTTGTCTCGTGATGATCTCCTCCAGAGTTAATGAACATATAATCGTCTCTCCTTATATAACTAGCATCTGTTCTCTTGTTTCAGATACACCTAAAATATCTAAATTCATGTTGTTGTTGTTTTGTTTTGTTGTTTTTTTTGTTACTGAATTCAGGTTGATTAATTTTACAATCTGATCACGAATCCTGACGGTACTTAAAGGTCTATCTAAAATAGCATTGCTTGTTTCCCAGGTAGGTGGCGTGAATGTTTGGAAGCGATCTGGGCATGCGCAATACATTTTGGGCATGCGCAATACAAGTTATCGATAAAATAATTCAGGATACAAAGGAAGCTGCTTGCTTCAGGGTACGTACGTTCCACGTACCAATTCTCAAACTTCTCCTTCTACTTTTATATTAGGTATTGTAAGATTGCACACTTTCAAAAGACTTTGAGATGC
This sequence comes from Cepaea nemoralis, assembly GCA_014155875.1. Classification (NCBI taxonomy): domain Eukaryota; kingdom Metazoa; phylum Mollusca; class Gastropoda; order Stylommatophora; family Helicidae; genus Cepaea; species Cepaea nemoralis. The sequence goes on along the minus strand of JACEFZ010010520.1, from coordinate 801,943 downwards.
ATTCGTCGTTATTCACTTCTTTAGTTGCTAAAGGAGTTGTCTCTTCAATGAGCATGTTTTCAACAGGCTCATCTCCAGTGGGCAAAGAATTACCAGTATCGCTGTTTTCGTTTTGTTGTGATCGCATTGTTGTCTTTGAGATACTACGTGATGAGGTCCCAATCTCTTCCACGATGGTCAGCCATTGGAGCATTAATCCTCAACCTATTCATGCTAAACTTGCCTATTATTTTCTGTATCTTGCAATTCATTCCATGTCCTTTATCTATTATTTATCTCTATCTATAACTGCAGGATTGCAAGAATACGGTGGAGAGATAATATATATACAGACCTACAAGCACTTGGAATTAACGACTGGCAAGAGAAGGTCAACCAGAGAGACGAATGGAGACGGATTGTATCTGCAGCAAAGAACCTCAATGGCTCGGAACGCTCAAGAAGAAGAAGAAGAAGAAGAAGAAGAAGAAGAAGAAGAAGAAGAAGAAGAAGAAGAAGAAGAAGACGAAGAAGAAGAAGAAGAAGAAGAAGAAGATGAAGATGAAGAAGAAGAAGAAGAAGAGAAGAAGAAGAAGAAGAAGAAGAAGAAGAAGAAGATGAAGAAGAAGAGAAGAAGAAGAAGAAGAAGAAGAAGAAGAAGAAGAAGAAGAAGAAGAAGAAGAAGAAGAAGAGAAGAAGAAGAAGAAGAAGAAGAAGAAGAAGAAGAAGAAGAAGAAGAAGAAGAAGAAGAAGAAGAAGAAGAAGAAGAAGAAGAAGAAGAAGAAGAAGAAGAAGACGAAGAAGAAGAAGAAGAAGAAGAAGAAGATGAAGATGAAGAAGAAGAAGAAGAAGAAGAAGAAGAAGAAGAAGAAGAAGAAGAGAAGAAGAAGAAGAAGAAGAAGAAGAAGAAGAGAAGAAGAAGAAGAAGAAGAAGAGAAGAAGAAGAAGAAGAAGAAGAAGAAGAAGAAGAAGAAGAAGAAGAAGAAGAAGAAGAAGAAGAAGAAGAAGAGAAGAAGAAGAAGAAGAAGAAGAAGAAGAAGAAGAAGAAGAAGAAGAAGAAGAAGAAAGAAGAAGAAGAAGAAGAAGAAGAAGAAGAAGAAGAAGAAAGAGAAGAAGAAGAAGAAGAAGAAGAAGAAGAAGAGAAGAAGAAGAAGAAGAAGAAGAAGAAGAAGAAGAAGAAGAAGAAGAAGAAGAAGACGAAGAAGAAGACGAAGACGAAGAAGAAGAAGAAGAAGAAGAAGAAGAAGAAGAAGAAGAAGAAGAAGAAGAAGAAGAAGAAGAAGAAGAAGAAGAAGAAGAAGAAGAAGACGAAGAAGAAGAAGAAGAAGAAGACGAAGAAGAAGAAGAAGAAGAAGAAGAAGAAGAAGAAGAAGAAGAAGAAGAAGAAGAAGAAGAAGAAGAAGAAGAAGAAGAAGACGAAGAAGAAGAAGAAGAAGAAGAAGAAGAAGAAGAAGACTGCATTTTATAAAATAAAGAACATTTTAAGCAATAAATCCTTGTGTTTGGAAGTTAGAAAGAGAATTCTTTCAACTTACATAGATCCATTTCTAACATATGGCTGCTAACCCTGGACATTTAGTGTAAGGGGTTCAGATAGGGTTAATTATGAGTGAGATGTGTATAAGATGAGACCTAAAGAGTTAAGATAGTTACATAGCAGTTTAACTGAATAAGACGAGTCTGAGTCAAAAATCCGTGACAGGACCCAGAAAGCCAGCCAAGCGGCTAGCGACAAACACCCGAGTTGTCCACGAGGAAACTCAGGTCGAAGTTAACGTGCTGCTGAATCGACGATGGATAGTTTGTTATTCAGGCACGCGGCAGCTTAGAGATATGGAAAACAATAAACACATACGAGACTAAAATCTCATGATTATTAGACCAGGGACATGTCTACAAGGACATACAATCTGTTCAACACGACACTGTCAACTGACGTCCTACATCTAAAGACCATTTTCCAG
>JACEFZ010010520.1:772500-792500 GCA_014155875.1 Cepaea nemoralis | reverse complement strand
CAACAACATCCATGCCTACAACATCCAGGCCTACAACACACAGGCCAACAACATCCAGGCCTACAACATCCAGGCCTACAACATCCAGGCCTACAACATCCAGGCCTACAACATCCAGGCCTACAACATCCAGGCCTACAACATCCAGGCCTACAACATCCAGGCCTACAACATCCAGGCCTACAACACACAGGCCTACGACATCCTGGCCTACAACATCCATGCCTACACCATCCAGGCCTACAACACACAGGCCTACAACATCCAGGCCTACAACATCCAGGTCTACAACATCCAGGCCAACAACATCCAGGCCTACAACATCCAGGCCTACAACATCCAGGCCTACAACACACAGGCCTACAACATCCAGGCCTACAACATCCAGGCCAACAACATCCAGGCCTACAACATCCAGGCCAACAACATCCAGGCCTACAACACACAGGCCAACAACATCCAGGCCTACAACATCCAGGCCTACAACATCCAGGCCTACAATATCCAGGCCTACAACATCCAGGCCTACAACATCCATGCCTACACCATCCAGGCCTTCAACATCCAGGCCTACAACATCCAGACCTACAACATCCAGGCCTACAACACAGGCAAACATCATCCAGGCCTACAACATCCATGCCTACAACATCCAGGCCTACAAAACACAGGCCTACAACATCCAGGCCTACAACATCCAGGCCTACAACATCCAGGCCTACAACATCCAGGTCTACAACATCCAGGCCTACAACACACAGGCCAACAACATCCAGGCCAACAACATCCAGGCCAACAACATCCAGGCCTACAACATCCAGGCCTACAACATCCAGGCCTACAACATCCAGGCCTACAACATCCAGGCCTACAACATCCAGGCCAACAACATCCAGGCCTACACCATCCAGGCCTACAACATCCAGGCCTACAACATCCAGGCCTACAACATCCAGGCCTACAACACACAGGCCAACAACATCCAGGCCAACAACATCCAGGTCAACAATATCCAGGCCTACAACATCCAGGCCTACAACATCTAGGCCTACAACATCCAGGCCTACAACACACAGGCCTACAACATCCTGGCCTACAACATCCAGGCCAACAACACACAGGCCAACAACATCCAGGCCAACAACATCCAGGCCTACAACATCCAGGCCTACAACATCCAGGCCTACAACATCCAGGCCTACAACATCCAGGCCTACAACATCCTGGCCTACAACATCCATGCCTAAACCATCCAGGCCTTCAACACACAGGACTACAACATCCAGGCCTACAACATCCAGGCCAACAACATCCAGGCCTACAACATCCAGGCAAACAACACACAGGCCAACAACATCCAGGCCTTCAACATCCAGGCCTACAACATCCAGGCCTACAACATCCAGGCCTACAACATCCAGGCCTACAACATCCAGGCCTACAACATCCAGGCCTACAACATCCAAGCCAACAACACACAGGCCTACAACATCCAGGCCTACATCATCCAGGCCTACAACATCCAGGCCTACAACATCCAGGCCTACAACATACAGGCCTACAACATCCAGGCCTACAACATCCAGGCCTACAACATCCAGGCATACACCATCCAGGCCTACAACATCCAGGCCTACAACATCCAGGCCTACAACATCCAGGCCTACAACACACAGGCCTACAACATCCATGCCTACAACATTTAGGCCTACAACATCCAGGCCTACAACATCCAGGCCTACAACATCCAGGCCAACAACACACAGGCCAACAACATCCAGGCCTTCAACATCCAGGCCTACAACATCCAGGCCTACAACATCCAGGCCTACAACATCCAGGCCTACAACATCCAGGCCTACAACATCCAAGCCAACAACACACAGGCCTACAACATCCAGGCCTACAACATCCAGGCCTACAACATCCAGGCCTACAACATCCAGGCCTACAACATCCAGGCCTACAACATCCAGGCCTACAACATCCAGGCCTACAACATCCATGTCTACAACATTTAGGCCTACAACATCCAGGCCTACAACATCCAGGCCTACAACATCCAGGCATACACCATCCAGGCCTACAACATCCAGGCCTACAACATCCAGGCCTACAACATCCAGGCCTACAACATCCAGGTCTACAACATCCAGGCCTACAACACACAGGCCAACAACATCCAGGCCAACAACATCCAGGCCAACAACATCCAGGCCTACAACATCTAGGCCTACAACATCCAGGCCTACAACATCCAGGCCTACAACATCCAGGCCTACAACATCCAGGCCAACAACATCCAGGCCTACAACATCCAGGCCTACAACATCCAGGCCTACAACATCCAGGCCTACAACATCCAGGCCTACAACACACAGGCCAACAACATCCAGGCCAACAACATCCAGGTCAACAATATCCAGGCCTACAACATCCAGGCCTACAACATCTAGGCCTACAACATCCAGGCCTACAACACACAGGCCTACAACATCCTGGCCTACAACATCCAGGCCAACAACACACAGGCCAACAACATCCAGGCCAACAACATCCAGGCCTACAACATCCAGGCCTACAACATCCAGTCCTACAACATCCAGGCCTACAACACACAGGCCTACAACATCCTGGCCTACAACATCCATGCCTAAACCATCCAGGCCTTCAACACACAGGACTACAACATCCAGGCCTACAACATCCAGGCCAACAACATCCAGGCCTACAACATCCAGGCAAACAACACACAGGCCAACAACATCCAGGCCTTCAACATCCAGGCCTACAACATCCAGGCCTACAACATCCAGGCCTACAACATCCAGGCCTACAACATCCAGGCCTACAACATCCAGGCCTACAACATCCAAGCCAACAACACACAGGCCTACAACATCCAGGCCTACATCATCCAGGCCTACAACATCCAGGCCTACAACATCCAGGCCTACAACATCCAGGCCTACAACATCCAGGTCTACAACATCCAGGCCTACAACACACAGGCCAACAACATCCAGGCCAACAACATCCAGGCCAACAACATCCAGGCCTACAACATCTAGGCCTACAACATCCAGGCCTACAACATCCAGGCCTACAACATCCAGGCCTACAACATCCAGGCCAACAACATCCAGGCCTACACCATCCAGGCCTACAACATCCAGGCCTACAACATCCAGGCCTACAACATCCAGGCCTACAACACACAGGCCAACAACATCCAGGCCAACAACATCCAGGTCAACAATATCCAGGCCTACAACATCCAGGCCTACAACATCTAGGCCTACAACATCCAGGCCTACAACACACAGGCCTACAACATCCTGGCCTACAACATCCAGGCCAACAACACACAGGCCAACAACATCCAGGCCAACAACATCCACGCCTACAACATCCAGGCCTACAACATCCAGTCCTACAACATCCAGGCCTACAACACACAGGCCTACAACATCCTGGCCTACAACATCCATGCCTAAACCATCCAGGCCTTCAACACACAGGACTACAACATCCAGGCCTACAACATCCAGGCCAACAACATCCAGGCCTACAACATCCAGGCAAACAACACACAGGCCAACAACATCCAGGCCTTCAACATCCAGGCCTACAACATCCAGGCCTACAACATCCAGGCCTACAACATCCAGGCCTACAACATCCAGGCCTACAACATCCAGGCCTACAACATCCAAGCCAACAACACACAGGCCTACAACATCCAGGCCTACATCATCCAGGCCTACAACATCCAGGCCTACAACATCCAGGCCTACAACATACAGGCCTACAACATCCAGGCCTACAACATCCAGGCCTACAACATCCAGGCATACACCATCCAGGCCTACAACATCCAGGCCTACAACATCCAGGCCTACAACATCCAGGCCTACAACACACAGGCCTACAACATCCATGCCTACAACATTTAGGCCTACAACATCCAGGCCTACAACATCCAGGGCCTACAACATCCAGGCCTACAACATCCAGGCCTACAACACACAGGCCTACAACATCCATGCCTACAACATTTAGGCCTACAACATCCAGGCCTACAACATCCAGGCCTACAACATCCAGGCCAACAACACACAGGCCAACAACATCCAGGCCTTCAACATCCAGGCCTACAACATCCAGGCCTACAACATCCAGGCCTACAACATCCAGGCCTACAACATCCAGGCCTACAACATCCAAGCCAACAACACACAGGCCTACAACATCCAGGCCTACAACATCCAGGCCTACAACATCCAGGCCTACAACATCCAGGCCTACAACATCCAGGCCTACAACATCCAGGCCTACAACATCCAGGCCTACAACATCCATGTCTACAACATTTAGGCCTACAACATCCAGGCCTACAACATCCAGGCCTACAACATCCAGGCATACACCATCCAGGCCTACAACATCCAGGCCTACAACATCCAGGCCTACAACATCCAGGCCTACAACATCCAGGCCAACAACATCCAGGCCTACACCATCCAGGCCTACAACATCCAGGCCTACAACATCCAGGCCTACAACATCCAGGCCTACAACACACAGGCCAACAACATCCAGGCCAACAACATCCAGGTCAACAATATCCAGGCCTACAACATCCAGGCCTACAACATCTAGGCCTACAACATCCAGGCCTACAACACACAGGCCTACAACATCCTGGCCTACAACATCCAGGCCAACAACACACAGGCCAACAACATCCAGGCCAACAACATCCAGGCCTACAACATCCAGGCCTACAACATCCAGTCCTACAACATCCAGGCCTACAACACACAGGCCTACAACATCCTGGCCTACAACATCCATGCCTAACCATCCAGGCCTTCAACACACAGGACTACAACATCCAGGCCTACAACATCCAGGCCAACAACATCCAGGCCTACAACATCCAGGCAAACAACACACAGGCCAACAACATCCAGGCCTTCAACATCCAGGCCTACAACATCCAGGCCTACAACATCCAGGCCTACAACATCCAGGCCTACAACATCCAGGCCTACAACATCCAGGCCTACAACATCCAAGCCAACAACACACAGGCCTACAACATCCAGGCCTACATCATCCAGGCCTACAACATCCAGGCCTACAACATCCAGGCCTACAACATACAGGCCTACAACATCCAGGCCTACAACATCCAGGCCTACAACATCCAGGCATACACCATCCAGGCCTACAACATCCAGGCCTACAACATCCAGGCCTACAACATCCAGGCCTACAACACACAGGCCTACAACATCCATGCCTACAACATTTAGGCCTACAACATCCAGGCCTACAACATCCAGGCCTACAACATCCAGGCCAACACACACAGGCCAACAACATCCAGGCCTTCAACATCCAGGCCTACAACATCCAGGCCTACAACATCCAGGCCTACAACATCCAGGCCTACAACATCCAGGCCTACAACATCCAAGCCAACAACACACAGGCCTACAACATCCAGGCCTACAACATCCAGGCCTACAACATCCAGGCCTACAACATCCAGGCCTACAACATCCAGGCCTACAACATCCAGGCCTACAACATCCAGGCCTACAACATCCATGTCTACAACATTTAGGCCTACAACATCCAGGCCTACAACATCCAGGCCTACAACATCCAGGCATACACCATCCAGGCCTACAACATCCAGGCCTACAACATCCAGGCCTACAACATCCAGGCCTACAACACACAGGCCTACAACATCCATGCCTACAACATTTAGGCCTACAACATCCAGGCCTACAACATCCAGGCCTACAACATCCAGGCCTACAACATCCAGGCCTACAACATCCAGGCCTACAACATCCAGGCCTACAACATCCAGGCAAACAAAATCCAGGCCTACAACATCCAGGCCTACAACATCCAGGCCTACAACATCCAGGCCTACAACATCCAGGCAAACAAAATCCAGGCCAACAACATCCAGGCCTACAACACACAGGCCAACAACATCCAGGTCTACAATACACAGGCCTACAACATCCAGGCCTACAACATCCAGGCCTACAACATCCAGGCCTACAACATCCAGGCCTACAACATCCAGGCCTACAACATGTGATGGTGCTACCACTTCAAAGACCCATAGCTGGAAAATGTTTGGGATAATAATGCATGTATTTAATTGCTGTATGCAGTATTTATTTATTTTTCTTTAGTATTCAATGACAAGTTTACGATAATGTCAGAATTGATGTCCTGCTGTCGTTTCTTTATTCAGTGTTGTTGTTGTTGTTGTTGTTGTTGTTGTTGTTGTTGTTGTTGTTGTTGTTGTTGTTGTTGTTGTTGTTGTTGTTGTTGTTGTTGTTGTTGTTGTTGTTAGAGACATTCTGTTGCGATTTCACCCACATCTCAGCTGGTTAAGGTAGAACACCCAAAGTCATCAGGGTTAACCCTCAAGGGAAGGGAATCCAGACCATGGACGTTCCCCACTATGCAAGGAGGCTTCCATAATTGCAGGCCGGCACATTGCGCTCTGGTACTGGGCTCACCCAAGGAATCGCAAGTGCTTTAATTCCTCACTTCCATGTATTGGGTATCTCGTTCGCCACTGGCCGCTCCCCACATAACCAGGAACGGTTAGTCTGCGGACGACATCCACTCTGCAAGCTTTCGCTTCGGACTTCCACGTAATAGATTCGCTAGCCGAGCGTTCCATTTCATGTTAATGAGACGACATCCACTCAGTAAGCTTCCGCTTCGGACCTCCACGTAATGGATTCGCTAGCCAAGCGTTCCATTTCATGTTAATGAGACGTGTTTCCACCTTTGATTACGCTCACTCAATGAGTTTAAATACAGACTTGCATCGTAACCATTGCGTGCGACTAGGAAGCTTTTTTCTTTTTCGCTTACGAGGTAGGCTGCATGTGCTGCCAGCTCAGCATGCAGCATGGAGACAGAGTAACGGTCAGGCCCTCTCATCCGGGGGATCCCTCATATCCATCGGCTGAGAGCCGTAGAACACGTGTCTGGATCAAGTTTGTAGCAGGCTCAGCATCTCACTTTCATTTGGGGTGGGTGAGTATCGGCCTGGCTCTCACATCTGGGGGATATTGGCTTAGAGCGTTCAGCCATATCCCTCAGCTGAGAGCCGTAGATTATGTGTCTGGGCCAAGAATGTAGTGGCATCGTGTGCCTGATTCGCACTTTGACTGCCTGTCCTCAGTCTACCTGTAAGGCAGCAGGTGTGTGTCTGTCTGGTTCCTATCCCATGAGCTGTCCGACATGTAGCTGTGCTACCGTCGGCATAGCTCTTGGGGGTCATTGGAACACGCAAGCCCCTCTACCACGACAAGGTGGGGACACGTCAGAGGGGATTATAATAAACACAGATTACGAGGTTTTGACACAAACGGACGGGCTGAAATACTGAACAAGGTTCATGATTTATGATTTCATTTTAAAAAAACATAGAGAGACCCACCCGTGGACAGTGGATTAGCAGTCCATCGGAATCTCGATACATCACGCTCATAAACGGACATTTACTAGCTGTTTATGCTTTACCTCGACACCGCAAGGTACCAGAGAAACATGATGAGATTATGATAAGATGATGATATAACACACCTTTAATTTTGTCATTGTCTTTATTGTTGTGACCAGCACCACTGTTATAACAAAGTGAGACAAGAGTGCGTCTTGTCACGGGATCTTTTCTCTGAGAGAAAATAATGAGAGAGATCATATATAGGCCAGGAATAGAACTGGATGTTATAAACAATCTGCGTTATTCAGATGATGCAATATTGATAAGCTGGCATAACAAGAGAGCTGCGACAAATGTTGGACAATGTAGTAATTGGAAAAGCAAATTAAGGACTTTCCTTAAATAGCAAGAAAAGAGAACTAATGGCTTTATAAAATAAAACGAAAACAATCAGTCTGTGATATAACAATAAAAAGAAAAATACTTAACCAAATTAATCAATTCAAATCTTTGGGGGAAATCATAACATCGGTAGTTTAGTTTATTATAGTTTAGTCATTGGATCAACATCACGGCACACGGTTTAACCCATAAGTGCTCCGTTTTCCTCCAAACTCAAACCTGAGTCTGGAGAAACTCAGCTCAATGCACGAACTCCGTTGCATCGGCGAGGATCCTGAAATACTTTTGGTAGATTTTTAACTCGAAATTTTGCCCACACCGGGAGCCAGGTTAACTCGACGGTAGCGCAGTAGCAAGCACGCTTGTCTACCGCACAGTGATCGTATGTTCGAAATCTCATCAACATTTTTACATTATCCGATCTCCCATGTCAACTCAGTCTACAGTAACTACCGGAAATTGTTTAGGAAGTAAAAGCAGGAGGCGTGATATTGACGTATCACCTATCGACTGCCGATTGGTCTCTATAAATATGGGGTTACACCTTGTGTTAAATATGATTCAAGGCATCTAAAAGTGTCTTTTTTTAAAATTTATAAACACGATCGGTTAATAATCGGTCTCTGTGGCTAAGGGCTTGCGAACGCGGTTAGTGAGCCCGTATATCCCGAGTTCGAAACTCGGCGGTGCTGGTTTTTTCGAAAAAAGGTATAGGAGCCGGTCGTTCAGAAAGCAATGGCAAACTACTGAACGTAAAATTTGCCCAGGAATCACGAACAGCGAAAATGTTGGGGTTGACTGCTACGTCCTGTGAAGGACATGCAACTTAATTTATAACATTGGATGGGAAATCATTATCATGATGTGCCATGCCGATAAGCGGGGGCGGTCATGTTCCATTATCTCACATGATCATCAGAGTCATGGATCAGCTCTATGTTCTTGTCTCGACCATACAACGTGGCCAAGCCATCCAGGTATTTTCTTCTCTGTCTTTCCCTTGTTCTTTTTCTCTCAATCGTGCCAGTTGTCACTAAGTTCTCTAGTTAGTATTTTCTCATAACGTGTCCAAAAAGTTGTGACTGTCTACGTTTAATTGCTCTAATCAGTTTACGGTTTTCATCTGCTTCAGATAGGACTTGCTCAATGGTTTTTCTGTCTGTCTACGGTATTGTTTGCGGATGGAAAATATGTGACAGCGAATAAGAGCAGAAGGGGCACAGCTTAAGCTGCATTTTAGAAGAAATACATTATTTGATCTAATACGTCACTTTTATTGAACGACAGATGGGAGTACTGAAATTGTATATCGAATCTGTTCTGTTATGAGGCAGTGAATCTTAGAATGTGAATGAATACATTAGGAATAGCTTGGAGCAGTTAAAATATGGTTTCTGAGACAGCTGTTGCAAATATCATGAAATGGAATAATAACTAACAAGAGGTTAATGAACGTAGAACGATATCAATCAATCAATCATGTGCCATGCCGGAAAGCGTGGGCGGTCATGACTCGCCATTTCACTCGATCACCAGTGTCGTGGATCAGCTCAGTGTTCCTGTCTCGTCCATGCCATGTGGCCAAGCCATCCAGGTATTTTCCTCTCGGTCTTCCTCTTGGTCTGTTCCCCTCGATCTTGCCAGTTGTCACTAAGTTCTCCAATCCATTTCTTCTCATAACATGTCCAAAAAATTTTGACTGTCTACGTCTAATTTCTCTAATCAGTTTACGATGTTCATTTGTCTCCTGTAGTACTCGGTCATTGGTTTTTCTGTCTGTCCATGGTATTGTTTGCATTTTCCTCAGAAACCACATTTCTGCAGCCATCAGATGCTTTTCAGCTTGACTGCTCATTGTCCAAGTTTCACACCCATACAAAAGAACAGGCTCTATGTATCCCCTCAACACTCTTTTTCTCGTTTCAATTGACATCTTTTTATTGGTCAGAATGTTTTTCATCTTGCTAAAGGCTACTTTCGCCATGGCGATTCTTGTTCTAATCTCTTCAAGGCATCTCCCATCAGATGTTATAACTGTTCCAAGATAATTATACCGATTCACTTGTTGAAGAATATTTCCATTTACTTGTATATTACATTGTGGCACTTCTTCCTTCCTACTGACGACCATAACCTGAGTCCTGAGTAGAACGATATACGCAATTATAATCAAGAGTAACAGAGTATTGTTTGATCGTATTATGAGACGAAATTTATTGGGGAATACTGTGACGACTGGAAGCATCTGATGCTAGCCAAATAGTTTTATAGACCAATCAAAACATAACTAGTCATGTAACCGGCGGCTTTTACATCCAGTAACATTTCCTGGTACCCATGTTAGCTTTAGTCGAAATGGGAGCCTAGGTCGCTTTTAGGTTTAGTCGAAATGGGAGCCTACGTCAATTTTAGGTTTAGTCGAAATGGGAGCCTAGGTAAATTTTAGGTTTAGTCGAAATGGGAGCCTAGGTCAATTTTAGGTTTAGTCGAAATGGGAGCCTAGGTCAATTTTAGGTTTAGTCGAAATGGGAGCCTAGGTCAATTTTAGGTTTAGTCGAAATGGGAGCCTAGGTCAATTTTAGGTTTAGTCGAAATGGGTGCCTAGATCAATTTTAGGTTTAGTCGAAATGGGTGCCTAGGTCAATTTTTTTTTCAAACATCCCCGTCTCTAGAGCAATTCGAGCACAAAACCAGTTCATTTACGTAGAATAACAAATAATCCAAACGTTTAGGTACATGGTCTAATCCCCCCGCCCCACCCCCAACCCCAACCCTTTTTTTTTACCTGGTATTTCCACACCTCAGACCTTAAGGTGTGTCCATAGGTGGCAAACGTGACCATAGGTGTTGTTTTATTTCTTTGACATACACTCCATAACTGTTGACCCAGATCCATCAAACGACTACTAAATAATAATGCACACGGGAAAGAAAAGATGTCACACATAATGGCGGCCGTAGTATCCATCTCTCGTCTGGACCCGGTAACTGTTGACAGCCATAAAAGCACCCTTAAATGTTGACCTCGGAATAACAGCACCCAATAGCTGCTGACCTAGTTATAACAGTACCCTACAACTTCTGACCATCAAATAACTACAGTAAAACTTCGATTAACCGTCACCGTCGGGACCAGGCTTTGACGGATAACCGAATAGACGGATAACAAATCTATGTTTATGTGTGTGCGTACGAGCGTGTGTGTGTGTGCGCGCGCGCGCGCAGTAACGGGATTTCACTGCGGGATTGGAACGAAAATTAAAAGAAAAAAAAGAAAATCATTCAGAAATAACCAATACATGCATACTGTATTTAATTGTACAACACGATCAATATAAACTTCATATAAGAGTAGTAGTTTACAGAAATGTATTATAAAACTATAAACCTACGTTACTTTAAAATAATCTGTCATCTCCTTCTGTGTCTTTGAGGCTCGAGCTTTCTGCGCGGGATGTTCCGTATCTTACGCAGAAGTAGGATCTGTGTTGCAAATGTCTTCGCTTGCATTTCAAACCAGACGATGGACTTTGATAGCATTGTTTCTGCTTTTGAGTGGCTAGAATGTAGGTTTTTGATTAAGAACTGATCCTTCATCGTCATCAATTTCTTCTTCTTCAGTTGTAGTCACATTAGAAAGAATTTCATCATCGTTCAAAATTTGATAGCCTCCATCCATTTTGTCACATTCCAACAATCTACTACTTCTTCTGGCGTAATGTTTTCATTGTTTAATCCTACATTGTTGCACAATTGCTTCAACACTAACAGTCTCAGCTCCTTCAGTTTCGTCAATAGGTTCAGGCAAGAATTTATTCCACCCATTCTTTAGGTTAGACACTGTAAGGTCAGCCGAGGCATTGGCGACATTGAAAATAGTGTCCTTTATATTGTATCCCTTCTTCTTTTTCTTCTTCTTCTTCTTCTTCTTCTTCTTCTTCTTCTTCTTCTTCTTCTTCTTCTTCTTCTTCTTCTTCTTCTTCTTCTTCTTCTCCTTCTTCTTCTTCTTCTTCTTCTTAAAAGATTATGCCGGATAACAGAAAATGATGGTTAAACGAGTGACGGTTTATCAAAGTGTAACTGTTCTTGTTTTGTGTATATATATATATATATATATATATATATATATATATATATATATATATATATATTATATATATATATATATATATATATATAATGATGGCCACAGCATTTAACACGTGTGTTGACCCCATAAAACTGTTGACCCAGCCATAACAGGACGCTATAACTGTTGATCCAGCCATAACTGGACCCTATAACTGTTGATCCAGCCTTATGAAACGGCTGCTGAATGCATATCTGGTCCCGTACTTCACTTTACTGAACACAACCCCAACTACTATACTTATTTTCGAACATTCGATTGGTATAAACATATTGACTGAGCCTATCGATTGAACATATGTCAGAAAACATAGAAATGAGCCCTTTAGTGTTTTAATTATTAGTGTTTTGCTTTATACTTAACATATGACTACATTCCTTTATCATCATCATCATCATGTGCCATGCTTATAAGCGTGGGCGGTCATGTTTCGCCATCAGACACGATCACTAGAGTCGTGGATCAGCTCCGTGTTCTATTCTGCTTTATACCTGAGTTGAGTTGAGTCAAGAACCCACATCATGACACTTGGGTAATTCCAATACCCGCTCAGTCCTTATCTGCAACAGCCAGCAAAGAGTCCATTGTCTCTAAGCCGTGATGATCTATCTGTTTTTCTGCACTATACACACAATTCCAGGGGTCCCCAATCACATCTGCCTTATCATGCACAATATTAAGTGATGCAGATCCAGTCAGTCTGCTCGTCTGCTCCATTTCCACCACACCAGCATGTCCTGGGCGGGGGTGGAACAAGTACTCTCTATTTATAGATGTTGAATGGAAGCGTACCACTTTACGCGAAGCATGCCTGTCTGCACTTTTCTCATAATAATGTGTTAGTCCGTTGCAATCATGATATGAGTGTGTTGTTTGTCCTCCAGCCAGCGGGACGCTGCAGTGACTCCCTCCACCTCCATTCTCAGACTAGATGTTGGGACACCATATGCCAGGCTCTCATACACCAAACACTGTCCACAACCTTCGCCACGATTCATTTCTTTTACCTCTTAATATTCATCAAATCCGTGTAGATAATTACATGGCCTGGTCACGAATTGTCGCGGATCAATTGTTGCAACTCCACTCACTGCTTAACCGTTATTATGACCCTGAACAGGTCTGACTTTTCCACTGGCATTCTTACCCTTTATACGTATAGTATACAAAAGCTAACAAAGTTAAAACCAACCTGAACTTTCTGCATAAACACTAACTATATGTAGCATTTTTGTACTTGCTTTGTGCCCTATGATATATATATATATATATATATATATATATATATATATATATATATATATATATATATATTATATATATATATATATATATATATATATATATACACTGAAGTACATTAAAAAGCACCACCTGTATAATCATGGAATATGATTGTGAAATGTAAATATAAGTGTTTACATGTTCACATATTTGGATCATTAATTTGTACATTCGATTGTTGTGAAATTCACGTTATTCTGTGCAGGGAAGGTAGAAAATCAAAAATGCAAACAATAAAACAAATGCATTCGCACTATCATCAGTATCGGGTATGTTCTCCGTGTGTTTGTAAACAAGCTTGGCACAAGACTGAAGGAAATTCCTGGGAATCAAAACCCATTCACTTGTAAGAGCAGTTTCCAGCTGTTGCATATTAGCTGAAGAGCCTTGCCTATAGACTCTGCGTCCCAGCTTGTCCCACAGATGTTCTATAGGGGTCATGTCTGGTGAGAGGACAGACCAATCAATCGTCACAATATTTTGCTGCTGTAGATATTGCTGCGCAATGCATGCAGTGCGCTCACGTGCGTTATCCTGGTGGGAAAGCTGCAAATCTGGATAATTTGTGAACGCAGAAGCAAACAATGAATCCAGAACCTCATCTAGATATATCACAGTATGAACATTTCCATGGAAGACGAGAAGAGGCAAGCGATGGCGAAAACGGATTCCTCCTTAAATGTGAATACTGCCACCTTCAAATCGGATGTGTTGACGAATACAGCAATTTGCAAAACGCTCTCCTTCATACGTCCATCAGCAAAGGTAGGTTGAAGCTGCTCTAGTCTGTGAAGATCCCAGCATCCCACTGCAGTCTGACATGTTGCTCTGTCCATTGCAGGCGTTGCTGACGTCGTCTGTGAGTCAAGTTTGGCTCAACATGATGTCCTGCAGTTGGTCCTATATCTCTGAGTCGTCGTATGACTGTCATTCCAGAGACTTGCCCACGTCTACCCACTATCGCTGTTGCTGTTTGACTTGCCGGGAGAAAACGATTCCTTATGTGACTCAGCACAATATGGTGATCTTGCGCAGGAGTTGTAACTCGTGGATTACCACTCCGAATTATATCCCTGGCACATTGAAGCGTACAATAGTGATGTGGTGGTAATTCATCCTTCTGGCAATGGCTCGCGAGCATATTCCAGTCTCCAATATACAAACGGCTCGTTGGCGGTCGTTTTCAGATAGTCGTGGCATTTCAAGCAAATGTACTGGGCATTTTGTCTCAACGGTCTTTTATACCAAGTACACTGCCACAACTGGAAAAATTGAGGGGAAGAGAGGCAGAGGCAGAGGCAGACCAAGAGAAATGATGCTGGATGGATTGAGACGGTGGCATGGGGGAATATCATCAGCAGAGTTGATCCAGAACACCAAAGACCGAGATCTGTGGAGAGCCATGAACGCTTACACCAGCCGGCACGGCACTTGATAAGGATGATAATGATGATGACACTGCCACAATGCGTACACATTTTCAGGTTCATAGCTGTTGGAAATATTGTTGCACGTATAACTTTCATCATCTTCATGTAGTCTGTACACAAACCCGTGGGTTGAATGATGTACTTTATATATTCCAGCAGCCATTCTTTCTCTACCTTACAACAAACAAGGGAAAAATCCGTTCCCATACCTTTTTTCCCAGCTTCTCGGCATCAGAGAGCGATTTTAATGTGCTTCAGTATATCATCCTGTTACGAGTAGAATGGAATGAAAGAAACCTAATTAATGGGTGCTAAACCACCTAGTGCATTCCCCCACCCGACTCTCTATGATTGTATACATGCCTACATATTTTCCCCTCTGCTTTCATGTAACACTATCTGTGAAATGTATACTATTCATTTATGGTTGTCCGAGGTTTCTGAACAGAGGATAACTCTTTTTTTTAGATAAACATTGAGGAATTGTCAGTATTCTGGTAGAGCTTCTTTATAAACTGTTACAATGACAACACCTAGGGTTTGCTGCCTTTAAAACATGCTGGTAAGTAAAGTAAATAAAGGACCTATTTTCAAACCATGATGTCTATTGGTTACATGATGCTAACCCCCATATTTATAATTCAATCAGCACGGCGGTCATCTTTACTTCCCTGGGATATCAAATGGGGAAACACTTTGAGGCCACTAAGACAGCTCTCAATCTAATTTATAAGTATTGCCTGGCACTCATAAAAGTAGAACAAAGAAATAAAGATTAGAGGATACATTTCTGCTTATAGTCCATGCAGTGTGGGCTTGTTATCATGTCTGTCCACAGCCTCCTGTCTTTTGTGCTGCTATTAATTTATAATATAGGTGTTCCTCGATGCCACGATGACAAACTATCAAGCATCTTCTCTCTTGGTTTCCCACTGTCTCTCTGATTAGAGGAGACACTAGACAACAGAAACATTGAAAACTAAGATTCTCGGGAAAGAAATTTAAATGGTTATGTAGGTAGTGTGATTGTATGCTCGTGTTGCATCCAACCTTACAATAACTCGACAGCACGTTTTCAACTACTTTAGAATAATTGTCTGCTGTAAGGTTACACAGAAAGTTTTGCACAACTAAAACAAATGATGACCAGCCTGTGGAAGCTGTTATGTTCATCGAATCAATAACATTTTGATCGTTTATTAACTTTATAATTTGAGGTCCATAAAAAATTCCAGCTTTAGGATTGTCTATGGTCAATTCCGAAAAATTTCTGCATAAGTAATTAATTAAAACAGGTACCATCTTTGTTCAGAGCCTCAACAAATTGCTTCATAAAGCCACGCTTTATATGTAATGGTGGCAATAGCAATCTTTTTCTATCAATGAGAGGCTTATTGACAATATTGTTTTCTCCAACTTTAAATTCGTCCCCCAACGGCCATTATTTCTCTTTGACTGATTGATTGATTGATTGATTTAGGAACCGACATCACAGCATTCAGGACATTCACATAAGCGCTCCGTCACCATCCTCAGCAGCCAGCGAAGAGTTCCAACACTAATAGTTCCAGTAGCAATCTGATTATATGTCCGTCTCGCCTTTCCTCTGAGTGTCGAGCGTCGGCCAGATCCCCTCGTCACACCTCTTTGACTGCTATCTCACAAACATATAAAACATGGAAATTTGGTGAATCCCCTTTCCTGGCCAAGCAAGAAGTTCATCATTTCAATGTCTACAAAAATCATCAAGTTATGTTCTAAATACTTCAATTTTCAAAAAATCTGCTTATTGAAGCAACTTCCTCCTTCACTGTAGTGAAATGAGCAATTGGAATTGAGCCATATTTGTTACCATTGTGTAAGACAAGCAGTTTCGTTTTGTAAGGGAATAGATAGCAATATATTTTTTCATAGCCTTATGCGAACAATATTGTAATAATATTAATTAAATACAAAAATGCCTGTATCTCAAACAACTAAAACTGCTACAAACAAATAAATTTGATATGTTTTTTGATATATTTGATATAATTTGATATATCATTATTTTATATATATATATATATATATATATATATATATATATATATAATATATATATATATCTATATATATATATTATCTATATATATATCATATATATATATATATACCATTGGCACCTTGCCGTCTTGACAGACGATAGTTTGTGCTTTAAAAAGGCATAATAACTTTAACTATGGCGGTAGCGAGTGTGACTGATAAGGCCAATTTGCGCTGTAAATGTCCGTTCACAGTGGGTGCATGTGAACCACGTGGTCATTTCCACCATCATGCACCATCTTACGTCTCAAACGCTTGGTGTGTGACTTTTCTGCAATAATTTTCTCCTTTGACTTTATTCCATTTCTGATATTTGCCCTCCATGCAACACGTTCAGCGGCGACTTGCTCCCAATGTGCATTATCAATGCCTGTATCAATCATGTCCCGCTTACACACATCTTTGTATCGTAGTAGAGGCCGACCCTGATGATCTCTTACCCATCTGTAATTCACCAAAAAAGATATCCTTTGGTATTCTACCATCATCCATCCTCCTAAGATGTCCTATCCATCTAAGTCTACGAAGACTGAGCATGGAATAAACTGTCACACAACCTGATCTTTCCAATACTTCAGTATTTGTGATTTTGTCTTGCCACTTAATACCAAGAATTCTTCGCAGACACCGCATATGAAAGCTGTTTAAATTGTTCTCTTGGTGTGAGTATAATATATATATATATATATATATATATATATATATATATATATATATATATATATATATATATATATATATATATATATATATATATATATATATATATATATATATATATAACAGAGTGTATGTGGCTTTGTTTGTTTGTTTGTTTGTATTGGATGCGTTCGATAACGGTACATCCGATTGAGATGAAATTTTCTTCACGTCTTCCTTTCATTCCTGTGCAACCGAATATAATAGTTTCTTAGTGTAAAATCTTCTACTTATTTAATAACATTTACTTTTTCATTTTCATTATATAATTTCTATATAGCAGGGGGACTTCACTCTAGAAAAGTTATTTCAAGGGGCATAACTTTTAATAACATTTCTATATACTTTATAGTCATATTGTTGGACTTACTTGCACTATTGTTAAACTCTATGTCTATAGTTATTTTGAGGCATATGAGTTATAATAAATAATGATATAATCTTTAAGGTATTTTCAAAGTTTTCATAAAAATAATGCATAATGCATAACATTGTAACCCATCTTTTTCTGCTTAAAGAACTTATCAACTGTCATGTCGGTGATTAAAAACAGTTTTCATTAAAAATAATGAATGGTGTGTGGAAGGACATTCTTTTAAGTTACTGTGCGCCAGGAGCTGGGCGAAACCACGCCGGGTCAGATAGATAGACAGACAGACAGATAGTCGGGAACGGAAGCTTATTTGACTACTTATATGAATTAAATGACATGCTCCCCACCAGGGACTGGGTGAAGCCGGGCCGGGTCAGACAGACAGACAGATAGACAGACAGACAATCGGGAACGGGAGAGCTTATATGACTACGTATATGAATTAAATGAGATGCTCCCCACCAGGGACTGGGTGAAGCCGGGCCGGGACAGACAGACAGACAGATAGACAGACAAACAGATAGTCGGGAACGGGAGAGCTTATATGACTACGTATATGAATTAAATGAGATGCTCCCCACCAGGGACTGGGTGAAGCCGGGCCGGGTCAGACAGACAGACAGACAGATAGACAGACAGATAGTCGGGAACGGGAGAGCTTATATGACTACTTATATGAATTAAATTAGATGCTCCCCACCAGGGACTGGGTGAAGCCGGGCCGGGTCAGCCAGACAGACAGACAAACAAGCAGACAGACAGACTGATAGATAGATAGATCCCCTCCAGGGCCTGGGCGAAGCCGGGCCGGGTCAGCTAGTGTATATATATATATATATATATATATATATATATATATATATATATATATATATATATATATATATATATATATATATATATATATATATATATGATATTGGTCATACATATCATAAAATATCAATGCAATTCTCAAAACCAAAGTTATACACACATATATTATTTTAACTATCTATGACCTTGATGCCTAGACCTTTCAGTTCATTAACATCAATTATAGTCCAGTTCTCAGTGCTAGTGACTTTCCATCTTCTCTTGAGGTAGGTTAAGTCTGAACTGTTTATGCAATCAGGGTGTTCTATTCCAGAATTCTGGGATCCCTGTGGTCAATAGTTTCCTGATATTATGTATCTTTCTGTTCTTTAGATTGTTGATTTTCCCGGTACTAATAGGATAGTGGCTCTTGGTTCCCCACCTATCAGGCACAAGAATAATTGTTACCTGTCCTAACTGTTTAGTGGAACTTCTTGCAGGTAGTATTTGGCCTCACTATATCAGCTGCCTCACTCAGTCAAGCTGCTACATTCAGCCAAGCTGTTACTACATTCACAAAGTGCTGCATTCAAGTGCTGCATTCAAGTGCTGCATTCAAGCTAGTCAGGGCTGGATCTAGCTGTCCTTAGCCACTATCTGAAATTTCAGCAATCAACATACATCTAATCATACCATCAATATGACATTAGAAATTAAATGCTGTACCTTTCAACAACAAACAACAAACAAAATACATAAAAGAATGTTGATCCTAGGAAAATAAACAGTGGAGGGTAAAGAGTCTTGGTGCTCTAAAATAGTTATCCATAACATAACTGGTTGTTCTACATTCAATCTTCCCCTATCAGGTATTCAATGTTTAAACTAGCAGATGTGCAGTTTCATCTTCACCTATGCCTGTCCTCAGGTCTACCGGTTGACTAATACCTTGACTGATTTGGAATTGACAACTATGTTTCCCATCCTATTCTGTACCTAGTTAATTCTTCATCTTCTTCCATGAAAGGAGAAAAAAGGGTCTCATACATTAAAGGTATTAGAAATCATTCCCTATTGCAATGAGGAGTTACTTATAAACAATATAAGTACATCTTGGTATTAATTCTTGTATATTATTCAGGTGGATTATTTTCTATTCAAAAGGTTCAATGCGAGTATCTTCTCTCCTCTTCACCGTGTCTGTAATATGTTTTTACATCATTTATCATCATCATCATCATCATCATCATCATCATCATCATCTTATCTCATTATAATCATCATCATCATTCTCATCACTATCTT